>BQNB010007735.1:16573-92502 GCA_026074375.1 Tanacetum coccineum | reverse complement strand
GAGGTCGTTCTGTATTGCTTAGAAATATGATAATCATGAAGTCACACTCCCTCGGTTGCCATTATACTCTGATATTTTGGGGGTGTGACATATTGGTATCAGATCCCTGAGCTATAGAGAACTAGGTTGCATTAAGTAGCACTAGACTATAACTACTTATCTGCTTAACGTGCTTATTATGCTTCTATTGTCTGTCATTGCTGGTTTCTCAATATGGGGCACATAGGAATCAACAATCAAAGGAGTACATATATATTAATATGGGTTACATGTGCATTAAACAGGCTTAACTACTCGTATTTTGAAACATACCTATATCCTTATTTTATATTTTCTTGTCTCAGCGACATGTCGAACTCGGATGAATTGAGACACACCGATAACACTACACTGGTACCTCCCAGACTCCCTGACACACTTCCTCAGGTGCATCACAGGAGACGTCCTCCTCTAGGATTACTTATTTTGCCATCTATATCAACATTTCTCCCAACTATCAGACGTACCGCTCGTATATCTATTCTACCTATTGAGCCAAATCTTGCTGAACGTGCCAGAATTTCTGCTATTAACCTTGCTGATTATCAACTTGATCCTATTACTCCACCACCCTCACCTTTATCCCCATTCACGATGGCTGCTTACCAGCGGATGATTGCTGAAATGGACCCCACCCAGAGAAAGGAAGCTCTAACAGAAACTGGTCAGAATTCGGTGCCTGTACCTGAGACAGCCTTGACCGTATGCACAACGCGCCTTAGAGGACAGTTGCATACGATTCTCGAGGACATGGACCGTTACCCAAATGCCTGTTTAGAGGAGTTAGAAGCATTCATGACACTGTGGGATGTGAAGCCCCGAGTTGAGGAAAGTTCGTTGGAGACACTATCGATGGACGAATTGATTACTCAACTTAGACAATTGTGTGAGGATGCGGAGGATTATGCTAGTAATGCTCAGGAGGAAGCATGACAGAAGAGGAAGGAGGCACTCGAGGAAGTGATTCAGCGAATCTATCGTAACAACAACTAGTTTTAGTTCTGTCTTTTGAATAACCACTAAGCTATGGGTTTGTCACGGCTAGTGAACTCTTGTATTCCCGTACTCTTTGAAATAAACATCGTGTTTGCGAATAATAACAGTATTAATTCCAAAGGACATGTCATTTGTAGTAACGTGACTATCTTTACGCATATAACTTTTATACATGTCATAACTGTCATCTTTATTATCCCTCTTATAGAAAATGGCACCCGAACGACGCCCAACTGTCAACTGGAACCCTCCAGTCAATCATTCGACCAATCAAAACAATGTGGATATCAATAGTGGCATTGACACTCAGATGCTCAACCAACTTATTGCCACAAGAGTTGCTGAAGCACTCGCAGCTGCCGCTGTGACTCATGCTGCAAGCACTCAAGAAGAGAACAACATAGGATCCAACTCTTCCCAGAACAAAACATGCAACTATAAGGAATTCTGTTTAGTTATGCATGAAAACTTTTGTGGTACTGAAGGTGCTATAGGCTTAACTCGATGGTTTGAGAAACTAGAGTCTCAATTTGGGATTAGCAATGTTGCAGAAGGTTACAAAGTTAAGTTTGCTTCTAGCACACTGCTAGATGGTGCTTTAACTTGGTGGAACGTATATGTTCATTCTGTTACTCTCGATACCGCTCATGCAACACCTTGGAGTGACTTCAAAGCCATGTTCATTCGGAAGTATTGCCCCAGGAATGAAATCAACAAATGGAAATGAGTTGAGGAACTTAAAGTGAAGGGTACAAAACCTTACTGCCTACATTCAACGTTTCCAAGACTCATCCTTTATGCCTGAAATGGTACCCAACACGACCGGTTGTTGGAAACGTTACATGAAGGTCTACCTTTGAACATCAAGGGTAATGTAACATCATCCAAACCAGTAGACATGCATAAAGCAATTGACATGGCTCAAGGTTTGATGTATCAAGTGGTTCAAGAGTTAGGAGAAAAAAAACTTTTCTGGGTGATAAGCGGTAAATGGAACGAAGCACTACATTACCACAAACCCCAATAACACCAACAACACTAACAACCTTAACCCGAACAAACGCCCAGAGACTGCAAGGGTGTTTTTAGCTGGACAAGGTACTTATGCTGGCAAGTTACCTCACTGCGGAAAGTGTGGACGACACCACACTGATGCATGCCCTCCTGCTTGTTACAACTGTGGAAAAGGCAGGAATAAGGCCAAAGACTGCCGAGCTCCACCTCGTCCCGGTCCAAACCAAAAAGGACCAGGAAGCCATGGAGGTGCAGGGAAAGTGATGTCACTTGTTTTAGATGTGGTGAGAAGGGACATTACAAAAACAAATGTCCAAACAATGGGAATCAAGGCGGTGGGAATCAAATTCGAGGCAACCCACAAAACCATCAGAACAATCAAAGGCAGAATCAATGTAACACCCCCAAATATGTTGGTCGCATCAGCGGAATAAATAAGGAGATCCGAGGCATGTTACTTCTAAGTTACAACAGGCACAACGATATATATTAAGAACGACCAAACAAAAAGTCGTTTTTAACTGAGACATTGGATTAAATAAAAGACATATTACCAAGCTTATAGCTTTACTTGTTCTTTGTTTATTATTATGATCATTTATGTTACAGAAATGGGCGAAAATGCATAAACTTTCACATTTACCATCATGGGGAGTTTACTTTAAAGCGCTTATATGCTTTGAATAAGCTAGCTTATATTTAAGTGTGTATTCCCTCTAAAACAATCAGATAGAGTGTTTGGGATAGTTTATCTGCTTTATAACAAAGCAATATGCAGATACGCACTTACATTAAGCGATCCCAAACACCCTAAATGTACAAACTCTTATTTGGTCACAATTACATGTAACCGGTCATGCACTCAATAGCTAATTGGTTAACTATTTAATACATTTTTAAAGATATTACATCAAATTGTAACCTTACGGTTCTTAAGGGACTCTGGGACTTCACCACACATAATTCTTTAAGCTAACCTATATTATATAACATGTTTCAATACATTAACAATAATTTTGAATGAATACATCTTCAAACTGACATTGATTGTGCCCTTTAGCAATTGCAGTTTTTCAATTCTAAAGACGGTTATATTCTATTAACCTAATAATGTGTTGGGCAACAAATAATGGAAGACTCAATTAATGGTAGGCTATCAAACTCAACAACAAAGTGTTCTATTCAAACTAAAATTCGAAAGTGTACCTAGTACCCACATTTTGATGGTTCCTTAAAATCTCTTTACCTACTACATCCACACCCGTACATGAAATCAGATTGCATCTTGTCATCCTGTATAAACAACACATACACTCTCTCATTGTAATCGATACCCACATCATAAAAAACACCTAAAATTGAAATCATACCGGTCGGTTCTAAAGTAACCCACATCCCCATTTCACCTCCTCCTCCTCGTCATCCTCCTCAAAAAATATCAACAAAAACAAACAAAATTAAGATAAGACCAAGCCACATCAAAAAAAACCAAATGAAACGAAAACCCTCCAAATTTCATGTTAATATAATTTTCAATTGAAACCCTAATAAAATGAGAATAAAAAATAAAAATTAATAAAAAAATTACATGAATGTGTGGATGTTGCCATGAATCCGGACAACACAATGATTCCCCATCTTCTTTCTTATGTTGTGCGAGCCATATTTTTTAGATTTGTAAGATATGTGCGTTCTAGAGAGAAAGTGTGAAGGGGATGAAGATAATGGGTTTGATGATTCAATGTGGTGGCCTTTGGTTTTCTTATAACCAAATACCATTTATGAGATGGATTAAAACCGCAAGGATTCTTCATCTTCTTCATGTAATGTGATATTGCTGAGACTTAGGATACTGGCACATTAAATTAATAGGCTCGGTTGATTTATTTATATGGATTTATAAGTGTATAATTTTTAAAGCTCAGGTTACACATTCGTAATAGCAATTCTTCCTAAGTTTTTTGGTACAACTATAGAAGCATGGGGCATTAGAAAGCTACTAAACACAAGTTTTTAGGAACAACAATGGAAGCATGGGGTACTCCTCTTGAAGCCTCCAATTTAATGAGGACCCAATCTTTATATATAATAGATAAGATACAACAACCCACCAAAATAAGCAACAATGAGCAACAAAAAGCTAAAAACCTAAAAACCTAAAAATAAGCAACATCTACTGCTTATATCCAAAATAAGCAACAAATAATAATAAAATAAGCAACATCTACAGATAATATCTAAAAATAAGCAACAAAACCTAAAAAACCTAAATAAGCAACGACGCACCTTTAGATAGTGCTAATTCATCTCGTATGTCAATTGAATAGCGTTAATTTTGATCAATTTAACATGAATAGCGGTTAAGGTTTCGTTGCAGTGGTTTCAGGGGTTGTTGATGTGTGAAAATAATGTGTGTGTGTGTGTTACGGGTGGGAGTGTTTATGAGAAGTGAGAAGGCGTAATTACAAAAATGCCCCTAAGTAAATAATTAAAATAAAATGCCAAAATATCTCAGCCATTGGATTGAAGTTGGATGGGTGGTTGAGATTGCTTGGTTTGTTTTTTAGCTAGAACATGTTCTATATAGAACTTTTGTCCTATAAAATAGACTTTTGTAATCACACATGCATATTGCTCATGTTAAAAAGTTAATGATTTATAAATATAGATTATATACTCTTTAATCTACACTAAAAAAACAATATGTTGAATATAGATTATAGATTATAAACTTGTTAAAAAATCAATCATTTATAAATATAGATTATAATGGGTTCGAACCCCTTATCAAACCCAGAAGTAGATCTTAAACTCTCCAAATACTTTCCGCTTAGGAGAATCTTAATATAGCTTCTATCCTTCTATAACAGAAACCCCATTAAGAACAAGAGAAGAGATATTATCAAGACAAATATGTTTAATGTTCAAACTTTATAAAAAAAAGTAGTATGTGGTGGTGGCAGTGGTGGTCATATGTGATGGTGGTGGGTGGCGGGTTTATAGATGCAAGATACAAGATACAACAACAATATAATAAGATACAAGAACAAGATCTCGGGTTTGTCACATAACCACTGAGCTTGAAAGATCTAACAACCTTTCATCGATCTTGTTAGGAACACGAAAGTGTCGGTCACTTCCATAGATAATTATAGTTAGCTCGTTAAGTTAATTTTTGGAAACTTACTAGGCTAGTTAGCTAAGGCCCATGGATAAACCCATGTAAGCCCAAGCCCACGATCCATTGTAAGTATATATACACCTCTCTATGCCTTGGAGAGGTGGTTAGTTGTTCATTTTTCACACATAGTACATTTTTTATTTTATGTTTACTTTCTCTCTCTAAGTGTTCATCCAACCCTTTCTCTCACTAAAACAACTTTTTTTCCTCTCATCAAGTATGTTATTAGATTAGTCTTCAATTGGTATCAAGATCCATGGAGTGGTGTGTTTAGTTTTTGTGTTTATTTTTTTGGTTTGTGTGTTTTTGTGCAAAAATCGTCCTTTATTTCTTATTTTTTTCATTGTTTTCGAAGCTATTGTGTACACTAAAGGATCATTTACATAGGTAAATTTGATCTAGTATCATTGGATATAGGTGTACAAGCTTAGAATCAAGAAAAACATCATTTGTGTTCATCTTTTGTGTTCGAAAACCTTTACAAAGAACAAAATCTTGATTTTAAATTTTTTGGCTTAAAAACCTTAAAGTTTCCATTTTTCTTGTTCCTATAGGGTTAGTAACACTAGTTGTACAAGAATTTTTGCAAAACAACCATCAAAAAGGTGTCTTTTTGTGTTTTAAAAATTTGAGTTTCGTGTTTGTTGGAACCGAACAACCTGTACCGAACAACTAGTATCGAACAACTAGTATCGAACAACCTGTACCGAACAACTAGTATCGAACAACTAGTATCGAACAACCAGTATCAACAACTGACCCCGTCCGAAAAACCAGTATCTGAACAACCTGTACGAACAACCAGTACTCGAACAACCTGAATATCCGAACAACCTGAATCCGAATAACCGGGTATCGAACAAACTAACCGAACAACTCAAGTTTCCATAATTATATGGTTTTATGTTATTTGACTCGTTAAAATCCCATGAAAACATTAAACTAGTTTTCCTGGGTTTTGTCAAGAATTGTAAAATCCTGTGTAGTTTCAAGAATTAAAACACTTAAAAGAACAATTAATCAAACATAAGTTCTTTTCTACACCGTTCGTCAAACAGTAATCTTTTTTTTAACATATAATATTTCTCATTGACGACCTCTTGCTAAAAAAGAGTTTCTTTCGGGTGGTGACAATCGTACCACTATGTTGGAAAAAGATATGTATGATTCTTGGGAAAAGCAGAATGGAAGCTATACATGATGATAGACAACGTGGGACGAATGATCCTGAATCCGTTGAAAATGGTCACTCATCTGGCCTTAATCGAGGAAAAATGGAAGTGACTAGACCAAAGAAATATTCTGAGTTATCGGCTACGGGAAGCAATTCAAGCTAATTTGATATCAAGGCAAACAAATATTAATTCTCCAAGGGCTTACACCAGAGGTTATTGCATTGGGTAGCAATCATAAAGTCGCCAAGGAACTTTGGGAAAGAATTCAACTTCTCATGCAAGGAACTTCATTGACGAAACAGGAAAGAGAGTGTAAGCTTTATGATGAATTCGATAAGTTTGCTTATAAGATGGGGACACTTAAGTGATTCTACGTGAGATTATCACTGCTACTCAATGACATAAACATCTACAATATGAAACTAGAATAATTTCAAGTGAACACCAAGTTTTTGAATACTCTTCCTCCTGAGTGGAGCAAATTTGTGACAGATGTCAAACTGGTTTGGGTTCTGACTCAACTAATTATTGATCAGTTCAGGCTTACTTAGGACAACACGAGAGTTTCATGCAAATATGAAGTCGTTTAATACATTGAATGCAATTTCAGATCCGCTTGCTTTGGTTGCAATCCCATCAGATAACCCACAGTCTCCTTATCAATTAAAAAAAAACTCCCCATCAATAAATTCATATCAAAACTCTCAATTTCAACCACAAGTTTCACTATATCAGTCTCCACAGCACGGTTCACCTTATCAGTCGCAACAATACTCAAAAAATCATCCATCAACACCTTTTTTAATCACTTATCCATCCAATGATTATCAATCATCAGTTTACCACAATGTTTATTCTCCATCATCATCTATCCCTCAATTAGAATATGTTCCCATAGTTAACCAACAACCTGAATTTCCCCAACTTGACTCAGGTCTAATTGTTCTAGTGTTCCAGAAAGGTGATGATCCCATTGATGCCATCAATCACATGATGTCTTTCTTGACTGCTGTTGTCACTTCCCGTTATCATACTACCAATAACCAGCTCAGGAATTCATTGAACCTTAGGCAACAAGCTACCATTAATGATGGGAGAGTGATCTTACAACCAATTCAGGGGAGGCAAACTTCTTTTGCTGTGGGTACAACAAGGACCTACACTCCAGGAGCAAGTAGAAGCAATTTTAGGAAACAAAGGACTTTTATTTGTTACAACTGCAAAGGGGAAGGCCACATGTCTAAACAGTGCACTAAACCTAAAAGGAAATGGGATGATTCATGGTTTAAGGATAAAGTATTGCTGGTACAGCTAAGCAAATGGTTTAAATTTACATGAGGGATAAGAACTATCATTTTGGCAGATTCTAAGAATTGTAAGAAGGACAAACCACCCAAACTTGTTAGTACTCATTAGTGTTTGCTTAGCAAGCTGATGATTTTGGATTGCATTTGAATCTATTTGTGATGAACTTTCAACATGCCAAAGTTTCTCCCATGGTGAATTTATTCATTATGATTCAGATGCTTCAATGAGGTACATACTCATGATATTGTGGATAAAAAATATGATTAATCAAGTTGTTGCGGTAATGCCGTTTCTTCTGAACAGTCGATTGTTGTGAACCATTCAGAGACTGAAATAACTTTGATAGCAATATCATTCCTTATGCAGTATGTGATTGAATTTACAACAAAGTAGTTGTTCAGAATTCTAAACCCCCCCCCCCCCCCAAACACCTATCCTGCACAACTAGATGCACTGATATTATTCTGTGATTGAAACAACTGAAACACAAGTAGTTTAAATTGTACCAAGGATAAATATGGACAATTAAAAGTGTCATGACACTTTAACTGCTGAGCTTGTAAGATATAAGGAACAAGTTAAAGGTTTTGGAAGAAGGACAAAATGTGAATTTAAAGAGGGTTAATAATACATTTCAGATTCAAGTGCACAATCTGTAGAGATTGATCGTCTTAAACAAACTGTTTTGAACATTTAAAAGAAAAGGAATCTTTAATGCAAATGTTACTTCTTCTCAAAATGATTTTTAACGAAAGAGGAATCTCGGAACATCGATAGAGAGATTGCTTTAGAAAAGAAGATCAAACAGCTAGATAATATTGTTTTTAAAAGAGATCAATCTGCAGGAAAAGGAGGGGCAAAACTGTTCACATGTTGACGAAACCTTAATTTTTCTATGATCATACCACCAAACAAGCTCTAGGTTTTCAAAATCCTTTCTATCTGAAGAAAGCTCAACAGTTGAAACCAAAGCTTTATGATGGCAATGTCATTAAGAATACTAGTGCTATTGTGATTCCTGACTCGAAGAGACTAATGCTTGGTTTGAAGAGAGTTGTTTTAAAAAAGCTTTTATAATAAAAGGGATTTTTTCCTATGATGTTAGAAAGAAAAGTTAATACTAACCAGTCGATTATGTTGTTCTTAAACCAAACTTTCTTAGAATTTTGAAACACGATTTGTCCACAAACTGAATTATCTATAAACAAGCTTTTGGTCTCAAAATTCTCAGTGAATTCTTCCAATTTCCACTCCTTCAGTAGACCCACCAAAGGTGAGGTTCAAAAGACTTCCTAAAGTCATCATGGGTTTATACGAGTTTAAAAAACTTAAACACCAATCTTGCTAGTTTTGACGTTGTTGTCAAAAGAAAAGAACCATGACCACAGCTATTAATGAGGGGTATGGGGGTTCGAACATACAAAAGCTTGTTTTAGGGATGAAATATTCCATTTTGTAAAAGCTCCTAAAAGATCATTTAATACATTCAGATCATTATTTGATTGAATTGTTCTTTTTGAAGTCCAAAATTTCGTCATCAAATGGAACTGGTATGGAACAAACATCGTTTAGAGTCAAAAACATTTGAAGTTAAATTGAATCAAGTTTTCAACGAAAATGAACGACTCTTAGAACAAGTCATTAACAAAGATATTATGAACATAATTTTGAATTCTTCTGTAGATAATGCTTTGTGATTGTGGCATGAATGTTAAAAAAGTTTGTGTCTCAAAAAACCCTTGAGACTGAGCTTCTCAACAAAAAGGATTTTATTGAAAAAGAGACTTACGATAAATTGTTTAGAAGTTTTACCACACTTGAAAAACATTACATCTATTTAGAAGTTGATACTCAACTTAATCAGGAAATTTTTTAAAGGGACAATTCTGTTTCAAATCAAAGTGCTCCATGTTTTGATTAATATTTTAAATTAAATGAATTGAAGGCTTAGTCCCAAGAGAAAGACACGGTCATAAAGAAGTTGAAAAAGAGAATTAAATCTCTATGTGGAAAAATAAATGAGGATAAGATTAAAAAGGACTTAGAGGAGATTGAAACAATAAATATTGAATTGGATCATAGGGTGTCAAAGCTTATTGCTGAGAATGAGCATTTGAAATAGACTTATAAGCAACTTTATGACTCGATTTAAACCAAAGTATTCGATTCAAAAGAACAATGTGATGATTTAATTAATCAAGTCAATCTAAAGTCTGTGGAAATCTCTGATTTAAATGCTAGTCTTCAGGAAAAAGTTTTGGTAATTACAGCTCTCAAGGATGATTTAAGGAAACTTAAAGGAAAAGCTCTAGTTGATAATGCTGTTACAAAACACACTATTGATCCAGAGACGCTTAAGATTGAGGTAGAACCAATAACCCCTAAATTGTTGAATAAAAAACAGCTCACTCATGCCTATATTAAAGCAACACTTAGGAAGAGCTGTAGTTCTTAGGGATCTGTTAAACATATAAAACAAATTATCCTCTAGATCATTCTTGAATCAGCCTGTAGGTTACTAATCGAATTTTTGAGTTGCTTACAAACATTAGTAAAACCTGCCCTAGTATCAACAATTCTGGTGAAATATTAGTAGCTGTCACCCCAAAGAACAAGGACAAAAGAGTTAGATTCACTAAGCCTGTCACATCATCAGGAAACACAAACACAAAAACAACTTCTTCATCAAACCTAGTTTCTAACAAACCTATGTTGTCCTCTACAGGAGTAAAACCGTCTAATAGTGCTAGCGGATCACAGCCTTCAGTCAATACAAGGAAGATATAGATTCAGTGAACAACCAAGTAGTACTATAGAGATTAAAGTAGAGCCCACCCTAGGCAGTTAAATCTAGGTTTTAAAATATTAAGAATAGTGTTGTTTTAACTAATGGAACTGCAAATGTGAACATTCCAGCTTTCTGCGAATTCTAAAACTTCTATGTGTTAAGTGTATGGTTGGCTTGCTTTTGTTACTCATGATTTGTGTTGTTCTTGATTTTACTCAATTATTGTGAATGTCGTGTAAATTCTATATTTGTTATAGAAAAGTTCAAAGAGAAAAGTTTGGAAACCAACAGGAAAAGTGTTCACAAATATTGGATACAATTGGAGACCTATTGGTCGGACCTTCACTATATTGGAAATGCGTGCCCTTTTAACTTGGATTACCAAACTACTGAAAGTTGCCTCTTAGGGAACAATTATCTAGGAAAATGAATAACACCTAATCTTGTCGTAACATTGGTTTACTCAAGGAACCTATGAAATCTAAAACTATGTTCCTTTAACAAATCTATGGTTCTTAAAAATTGTATTGCTAACAAAAAGAAACTTAGTCAATTCTTGGGGATCAATAGTTTCCAAGGTTCCATCTTGCTCTCTTGATGAATGCATGTCGTCCAAATTGTTCTTTAAGTATTTGGACTCCGGATGCTTCCATGCATATGAATCTGGAGGTCGCTCTCTAGCTCACCATATTTCGTCAAATAAATCTTTTAGTTTATAGTCAAATTTAAAAATGATTCACTTTGCAAAGATATTGGGGATTTGGTGATTAATGTAAGGAAAAAAATTTTTATTTTGGGAATGTTATGATTCAAGGGTTTACTACGTAGAAATACTTGGACACAACTTATTCTCAGTTGGACAGTTCTGTGATTCAAACCTTGAAGTTGCTTTTCGTCAACATACCTACTTCATTCGTAATCTAGAAGATGTTGATCTATTGACTGGATCTTGAGGCAACAATCTGTATACTCTGTCTCTTGGAGATATAATGGCGTCCTCTCCTATATGTCTCTTGTCAAAGGCTCATAAGACATAAGTTCCTCTGGCTATGGCTCTCCGAGTCTGTCCTATCTTAACTTTGGTTTTGCGATCAACCATTAACCAGACACGATCTTGTATCGAGTCTCCTTTTGCTTAAGTTTGAAAAGGACCCATCTGTGTTTTGCTGTGGTGTATGCAATGGGGGGAAAAGCAAGAAGGAAAATGCCTAATCTAAATCTGAAGACACCAACCAAGGAAAACTCTATCTTTGCACAGGATCTTTGTGGACCAAATGCGTGTCGCAAGTGTTAATGAAAGAAGTACTTCCTCGTCTTTGTCAGTGATTACTCTTGATTTTTATGGGTAAAGTGATTAAGAGTTATAAGTTGAGCTCTAGATTTCATAAGCAAGTTTCTTAAGATGTTCACAAGTGGGATTTAAAGTGCTGTCCGACAAATCTGAACAGATAATGGAACTGTATTTGTTAATCAAACTTTGGTGAATATTATGAGATGGTTGGCATTTTCTCATGAAATATTTGTTTGCTCGCTCTCCCCAAGCAGCTTGGTGTCCATTGATTAAGACGTAATCGTAGCTAATTGAAGCTGCACGTTCCAATGTTAATTATGCAAAATCTCCGATTATTCTTATGGGCAGATAGCAGTTAGGAAGCAGTTGAGAGATGTTGCTATTCGCATGTTCACCCAAAATGTTCCAATCTTACGTCTTCGTCACGACCCCTATACACCATTTGAGCTTATTACTGAATACCTCCGACTTATCATTTTTCCCATGTATTTGGTGCACTCTGCTATTCGACAAATGATAGTTGATGAACTTGGGGTAAGTTCAACCGAAAGCTGATATTGGTATTTTCATTGCTTATGCACCCATAAAGAAAGAATTTTAAATTTACAACCGACCGTACCAGACGATTCATTGAAAACAATTCATGTGATTTTTGATGAGCTGACTACGATGGACCTTCTGTACACACAGTTCAGGACCCGCACTTCATGAAAGGGACTCTGCTAACAATAGTATCAGGGACCGTGCCAAACCCTCCACCTTCAACACCATTTGTACCACCTTCAAGAACTGATTGGGATCTTTTGTTTCAATCGCTGTTTGATGAATTACTCACTCCTCCATCAAGTGTTGATTGCCCAGCCTCTAAAGTCATTGCTCTAATTGCTGAAGTAGCAGCTCCAGAACCTGCTACATCAATTGGTTTACCTTCCTCAACAAATGTTGACCAAAATGCACCATTACCTAGTAACTTACAAACAACACCCGAAACTCTATCTCCTATCATTTCTAACGATGTTGAAGAAGAAAATCATGAATTAGATGTTGCACACATGAATAACGATTCGTTCTTTAGTATTCCAATTCTAGAAAACCATTTTGAGGAATCTTCTTCTTCGAATATTATTCCTATTGTTGTGCAAACTGCTGCTCCAAACTCAGAACACGTTACCAAATGAACCAAGGATCATCCTTTAGACAACATCATCGGTGAACTCAAAAGATCAGTTTCCACAAGACTCCAACTCCATGAACAAGCCTTATTTTGTTACTATAATGCCTTTCTCACATCAGTTGAACCAAAGAACTATAAAGACGTGTTAACTCAAGCATGTTGCATTAAAGCAATACAAGAGAAGCTTAATGAATTTGAACATCTTGAAGTCTGGGAACTCGTTCCTCGTTTAGATAAAGTGATGGTTATTACTTTAAAATGGATCTACAAGGTGAAACTTGATGAATTAGGAGGGATTCTAAAGAACAAGGATTGTTTGGTTGCTCGTGGTTACCATCAAAAAGAGGGAATTGATTCTGATCCAGTGGCTAGACTTGATGCTATTTGAATTTTCCTCGCTTATGTTGCTCACATGAATATGATCGTCTACCAAATGGATGTTAAGACGACATGTCTTGACGGCCATTTACGGTTTAAAGAGGTTTATGTCAGCCAAACCGGACAGGTTTGTGGATCAAGACAATCTGAAATAATATGTATAAGCTTAAGAATGGCACTCTATGGGTTGAAACAGCTCCTCGCGTTGTGTACGATCCTATTGTCGAAGTTTATTACCTTCTTTCAGGAATTCTCTAAAGGAAACTGTGGATCTACATTGTTCATCAGGAAGACAGGCAAGATATCCTCCTGGTATAAATCTATGTTGATGATATAATTTTTGCTTCTACTCACTTGAACCTATGTGAACCAATTTTCAAAAAAAATAATGTGTAAAGTTTAGTTGTTGATGATGGGCAAAAAATATCATTTTTTTCTAGGACTTTTGATTTCACAACGTTTAAGAGGGCATCTTTATAAACAGTCTAAATTATGCTCTACAGTCTTTGAAAAAAATATGGAATGAATCTAGTGGACCCCGTGGATTATCCATAGTGGAGAAATCCAAACTGGTTTAAGATACTCAAGGGAAAAGCTGTCGATCCTACAACCTAATACGTGGAATGATTGGCACCCTTATGTATCTTACAGCCAGTAGACCAGACCTTACATTTGTTGTATGCATGTATGCCCGGTATCAGCAAAGCCTATCGTAAAAGCACTTACAGGCTGTAAAAAGAATCTTTAAATAGCTAAGAGGAACTAGGGGTAATAAGGGATCTGGTATCCAAAGGATTCTTCTATAGCTCTACCGTTATGCAGACGCTTGATCACGCGGGGGTTTCCTAGATACTAGACGATGTACATCTGGATGTATGCAATTATGGGAGACAGACTTTTGTTAGCTGGTCATCAAAAGGCCAAGAAAAGCGTTGCGATATCCAGTACGGAAAGCTCGAATATATAGCTTTGTCCGGGTATTTATGTTCAAGTCCTTTGGATGAGATCACGTCTTACCGACTATGGGCCTTAGATTCATAAAATTCCAATGTACAGTGATACAAAGCGTTATTGCCTTATGCTTATGCAACAACGTTTAATTTTCTCGATCAAAAATATTGACATATATTTCACTTCAGAAAAGAGCAAGTTGAGACGGCAGTCAAGTAGTAGATCTTTGCTTTGTCAATTACGGAGTATCAGTGTGGCGGACATTCTTCACTAAAGCAGTTGGCAGAGAAAGAATTGAATTTCTTATCAACAAGCTGGGAATGCGAAGTTTACGCCGAAGACTCTGAAACAATTGGCAGATGAAGCTAAAGAATAGAATGTGTGTACCTATTCAAATAATCCTGTATAATATGTAAATATAAAAACCTAAAACCTAAAAAGATCTTTTTTTATTTTATTTTTAGAAACCTTTATAAAAACTAAATACAAATTATAAAATTCATTTAAAACCAAAAATTTTTTTAAAAAAATGAGGGGAAAAATATAATAAGAGGTAATTAATGGCATTGTCTTCTGAAAATCGATAACATTTACGGTCTTAGAAATTCACTCAATAATGATACGAGGCTGTTAATAAAGTTCGATAGCAGAAAGAAGTTTCAAATGTTTTCAAAACATGCCAAATGGCTTGCTATTATTTCAGATAGCAACCCGGTCATCATCTTAAAGGCAAGTATTTCAAAAAGAAAACTTGACCTCATAACGCGAATTTATTCTCGGGCATGGTCTACTTTATAACCATGCAAAGGCTTGTGTTTACTTTGCAACACAACCCGTGCTTTATATATTATCATAAGTGTACGTGTCAGCGCGCTTATGTGTTAAATAAGAGAAATCTTATTTCATGGTGTTTGATTTTCAAAAATAAAACATTAAGTCATTAACGATTACAGCTCTTTAAATAGAAAACGGGTCATTGTTTGAGGGGGAAAAAATGTCAAATATCTTCTTCATAATAGTAATGTGCTTCAAAAGAAAAAGGTTTTAAACAATAACGATATAACATTCTTAAGGAAAGTTAATTAAGTTTAGCTTATGTGTGTCTTATATGTTATGTGTTTATGCCTTTAGAGAGTTAAAGTGTGAATTAAGTGGTTAGGTATGCTAGTTACAAATATTAGGGACTATTTATGCCAATTGTTAAACTATAATTGCCTAATAAATCTAATAATTGAAAATTTAAAGGGTTAAGTAACCTGAAGGGGTGAACGTGTCAAAAACATAACTGGTTTTATAACACCACCCACCCCTCCCGTCTCTTTCACACACATACTTAAGAATTTCCTTTTACCTCCCATTCTCACTTACACGATCGTCATCTCCAATCCATCTTCTCAGACTTCATCAATACACTTGATGAAAATATGGGAAAATCATCAAAAAGCAAGTTAAAGAACAAGTCTCTAAGATTTTACCAAAAATTGAGAAGTTCGTAAATGACCAACTTGAAGCTAAAGTTCCTGATCGTTTATCCAATCAATCTAAACACATTCCCTGCTATAGCAACTAAACCTATTTAACTTTGAGTTAAAGAAGTTCTCATATGATAAAATTGGAGGAATAACTAATCAATTGACAGAAGCAATTCAGCAGAGAAGATCTCATTTAAGCTGCGCTCCCCCTCCCCCCCCTAACGCGTTGATGATGCTTATGACAACTCTGAAAAGAATTCCTTAAATATATGGAGATACTGTTCACGTTTAAAAGATGTCAAAAAGATGACATGGATAAAGACGAAGAAAACTCTCCGTTGGATCAAACCGGGGGTCTAATAGAAGAAGAGTAGAAAAGAACTGAATCAACAAGTGCACCAATGGATAGACTTCCAATTCATCTGGCACGTCTTATTAGAAGGGGTCCAAAATCTCATCAGACGTCTACGGGCAGTTCTATGCTCAAGCAGAGGAAACATACGCGCTGCCGAAAAGATTGAAGTACCCGCACATTCGGAGTTCGATACAGGATTTATGAAGATCAACCGGTTGCATGAGACCAATCAGCATCATGATTGGTTCAGAAAACCAATTAAAATCTCCATCTCCCGATCAGTGATTTGGAACAAGGACTGTACTTGCTGCTCTGGACCAATTCATCCTAAGGATTTAGCAATCTGGATCGAAAAAGAGTTATTGTGACTCATTTAATGTGCTGATGGATACTCCTTTAGGACTTCTTAGCATTTCATGATGAATTCGGATCAAAAGTTGACACTTTGACTCCATAATTATTAGCCGGTCTAACATTCGAACTAATGAAAGGATCGTGCAAGAGTCTGGTGGAACTTGAATATTTCCTTGAAGATGTCTACAAAGCAACCACTGATAGACTTGACTGGAACAACCCTGAAGGCCAGCAATATCCATATGATCTACGTAAGCCCTTACCTTTGATACTCAACTTACAAGGTCGTTGTGTCATACCTTTTGATTACTTCATCAACAATGACCTTACGTATCTAAGGGGCGGTAACTCAAGCCAAATTTATGCAACTTTAGTAACGAATACCAAAGCTGCAGATTATGGGCACATCAAATGGATTGAAGACTTGGTACTAGACACCATGTGGAGTCCTGTGTTGGTTATATACGACAAACATGCACTATGGGGAATCTATTACTCGGGTTGAAAGCGTCAACAATTCTATGGATTTGCTGTCAACAGGGAATCTGCTCGTAATGTCTATTTCAGGCACAGAATCAATGCAGTTACAAAGCTTCAGATTGTCAAATGGCATATTTAACACCCCTAAATTTACATCGCAGTGGAACCAACAGTTTGGGTGTTAAGTCATAGCACAACAACATAAGAATATAAAGAACGACTTAAAAGAGATGTTAAAACATGACATTATCCCATTCATGAAAGATCAGAGTCGAAATTTTGTCCACAAGATCGTCACCATACAACATCATAACAAAAGTTTGAAAATCATAACACAAAGTGTTTTTAATGAATGGAACCAAACCAAGTTTTAGTCAAAACATTTCACGCTAAACTCCATTCGCCACTCCAAGCCATCAACCCTGGTTACTTGAGATAAAACAAGCTAAAAAGTCAATGAAAACGTTGAGTGAATCCATAGAGTTTATATGAAATAAAAGGGTGAACACAAGTATTTTTAATCATCGAAAACTTATGGATCAAACAAGTTTTAATCACTAATGCATTAAGCTCATGCCACTGAAATTAACAACTTATTATAAATATTTATACCACATGCCCCCACACTAGGTAATATTGCAATATACCTAAGGATATTCTCAATACAAACTGTCCTTTTTAGGGGGTCGCGCCATGGATATTCACAACCACCAGAGCAGGGCAGTCACGGCCCAATAGATCTACTTAATGTACTAGCGCTCACCCATCATAGGCAATTAACAGTACATGAAATTAAAGGGCCTTTCTGCAATAGGTACTTATGCAATTAGTTGACAATCGGGTCCAGCAACCATAAATCACTTGTGTTCAATTTATAAAACTAGCATGTATCTCCCTCATGGAGTTTATAAAAACATTTATAAGTAGAAAGGCGAGGCTATAAAATCACCTTGAGAACAATTAGATCAAAAGTATAACGAGTCTTGAACGAGCGGGAATTACTCCTAAGCACCGCCTAAAAGACGTGACGCAACTTAGTACGTAGAAAGTAACAATACGTAAAAATTAAACAATGATCAAGAGATGTGTTCCCGAGATAAGCATGGCATTCCACTAGGACTTCCTCAAATCCTTTTTAACCCTAAAATGACTTGTGACCTGGTCTTATAGGCAAATGAACATCTACTAAGTTTCGGCTTTTAATTTTTATTTTATCACGGTGTACGATACGTTTTTATATTTTTGACTAGACGTAAAAACTTAGTTTCTGATTTTAACTCGACTTCACGGACTCATATCTCCTAGCTCACAAATGTTCTATATGTGAGGCTTTCACTTCTGGAAATCTATTTGTCTCTAGTTTCTAAAAATACAATCCTCATAATCTACAAAGTTTCGTAACTATGTGAAAAGACTATTTTACCCCTAGTTATCCAAAACAGAAAGTTTCCAAAAAATTTACCCTTTGCTAAAATAACCATAAATCCCAAACCATGATAGCAATGAAGGTGAGGCCAAAAGATATGGCTTACTTAAGATGTCTACCACTGAACCAATCTTTAAAACCTAACATTTTATGCCAAAAATTTGGAGTTTAACTCGTTTTCTAATCATATCTCCAGATTTGGCCTGTTTCTTGTTTGTCCATAACTCATCATCCCAAGAGTTGGTCTTTTGAGCATCCAACTATCTATGATGCTAAGAAATGTATCTTTCCAGTATGTAATTTAATCATAGGTCCAAGCCAAAAAATTTTGCTTACCCATTTGCGACTGTTCAAACTAGTCCATATTATTCACTCTAAAACCTATACAACTTTTAATCCTAACTCTAACCCATCACTTGGCAATGCCATACCAAGCCCTTAAAACACAACTCATCATCATTATGAATTGTATTTCTAGAATAAACTTCATTATTATCGATTAAATTAAAAGAAAGATTAAAGATTAAGAGATAACCTTAATAACTTCTTCAAAACTTCAAGAAAAACTGCCAAACTTTGCAAGCAACTTTAGGGTGATGCTAAGATGAATAAAATGAGAAGAAAATTTTTGTAAGGTTATTGTGGTGGTGGTACTAATTTTGGCAGCAAGGAGGCCAAAAAGAGAGGGTTTTGAATTTTTTTGAACTAGGGGAAATGAGATGGTTTGCATGTATAGGGAAGAAGAAAGAAGTGATGGTTTATAGGAAGTGTAAAAAGTGAAAAAAGGTTGTGTATGGATTAGTACAAACCGGCCATTGGCCTTGATATGTGAAAATTATATATTTTTTTGATTTTTAGTTTATAAGTGTTTAACTAAAGTATAGTGTAAGTGTAGTTTAAATAAAAAGTAAGGTTTTAGGTAAAACGCGAGTTTTAAGCAAGAAATTTACGTAAACGCAGAACACAACGAAAATTGAAAATGGTGTAATTTATAATCATCGGGGAATATTATGAGAATATTAAATCACTTAAGGCACGAAGACGGAATAGATTTCTAAATACGGCTCAGGCAAAGTTAAGAACGGGAAATTCTTACTAAATCTTAATCGTTAAATATAATAACTTTGCTTAAACTGAATCATAGAAATAAAGTTTGGAATAAATGTGACCTTAAATGTACGGAAGTGTTACTTCCTCCCCTCCGTAAGGAGCAATCGTCCTGGGTGCTCGGGTTCCTCAATCTTGTCTTTTATTACTCAAGGAAAAGATGAGGGTAATTCCTTTTGAAGGAATCTTCTGCACCAAGTGTATTCCGCGAACCCCACTCGTCCCTGCCCGCACTTTCCCCGCCCCGCCCTCCACACTTTCGACTATCAACGACTCTTCCCGGCACTCCCCCCTCGAACTTGAGCTACTCTCCATTAGCCCCGGTCCACCTGCAGCACTCCTACTGGTTCTTCAATAAAGTGCAATTTGTCGTCAAGTTAGATCTCTTCAAGTGGGATAACAAGTTTTCATCCGTTGACATTTCTTGAGATCAAAAACATGGAATGTGTTATGAAATTTCCATGGAGTTTATCAGGAAGCTCCGCTTGTATGCCATGGGTACCAATTCTTTTATTTGATTTTTGAATGGCCCAATGTACACGTGGACTCAATTTACCACGTTTCCACAAGCGAATTACGCCCTTCCAAGCGATAACCTTTTAACAGTAACTATATCACCACTTGATTGAAAATTCTATCGTGTTTGCGTTTGGACATACCGGCTGTAATCTTGCTAATGGATTCTGCCGTTAGCAAACGATCTTGATTTGAACAATCATTTATGTTGTCTCTGGGATCATATTTTGGGCCAGTGGAGTTGGCTATCTCAACCTCACTCCAGCAAAACTGGCGATCTTACACTTTCGCCCATATAAAGCCCACCGCCCGCCAAAATGGCAAAAACTTTAATGATCGCATGTAACTGTTATTCTCGCTTAGAGCAATCGACCAATGGTAAGTGTCGATCCAACTATACCAAATCAATTATGCATGCTCGAACATGTACTACAATGTCTGAATAGTTCTCTTCTTTGACCATTATCTATGGGTGGTAAGCAAGATGAGCTCATATCCAGTTGGGTTCCCTGACACACATCGCTTTTTGTAGTGATTTTCACACATCTTCGATGTATACAAACTGTCTCTACTAGAGCTTATTTGACGTAGGCCCGCCCCATGCTTACATACTATTTCCTTTATGTATTAGTTGGGCTGAGTTTCTCTATGATGTCAGTCTTTTCATCGGCATAAGAAATGAGCAGATTTGGTTTATCCTTCCGGTCAACAATTTTCGTGTAAATGGAGTCATAACACTTGGCCGTTCTTGGAAGTCCTGAGACGTAATCCATGGTTATTTCACCACTTCCACTCTGGGATTCAGTTTGTTGAAATGACATGATGGCTTTTGGTGGCTAAGCCTTTAATCTTGGCTACAGTGTTTTTGACATTAAACCTAAACATAGTTGGCGACTCTCAGCTTTCATGTTTCGGCCACCAATAGAGCTGCTTTAAGTCTTGATACATCTTGTCTGACCCCGGGTGAATGGAATATTTAGATTTGTACGATTCATGCATGATCAAATCCCGTAATCCTTCAAACAACGGTAACCAAATTTGCCCTTCAAAGCATTGGATTCCATCAGAACGGGTCTCAAATATCGGCTTGATCAGCCTTCCAAGATTTTCAGCTTTAACGTTTTCCTCTTTTCATTGCACATCAGGTCTGTGCTTGTAGTATTCTCTCAGGTATATTGGTTGTGTACCGTTCATTTACCAATAGATCTAACCCTTATTGGTTCCTCTGTCCCTTTCGTACTCAGGTCGTCGGCCACTACGTTGGCCTTTCCAAGATTGGGTAACGGAATTTCGCAATCAAAGTCACTTAAGGTTCAATCATCCCGGCTGTTCATTGTTGAGTTCTTTTTTTCTAGAATGTTACGATAGACTCTTTTTTATCGGTGTGTACACAGTTACACTTAGTACCTTACAAAATAATGCCTCCAGTGTCCTAAGTACAAACACTACAGCACCTAGTTCTAAATCATGGGTCGTGTAGTTTTCCTCATGTTTCTTTAGTTGTCGAGAGGCATATGCTATCACCTTTTCCCTCTGCATCAGAACAGCTTCATAACCTTTGTGCGACGCATCGCAGTATACAACAAAGTTCTCAGTTCCCTTAGGCAAAGTTAGGATAGGAGCGGAGCATAATTTCTGCTTCAAAGTCTCGAACGCTTCATCTTCTTCCGTACCCCATTCATACTTTTTGTTCTTCTAGGTTAATTTAGTTAGAGGTTTGGAAATTAACGAAAAACCCTCGATGAATCTTCGGTAATATCCGGCTAAACCAAAAATTTGTCTGATTCTTGTCGGTCGTTGTAGTGCAGACCACTTCGGGAATAGCCTCCAACCTTCGCAGGAAGGATCCACGTGAACACCTTTATTGTTGATCACGTGACCGAGAAATTGGTACCGACTCAAGCCAGAAATCGTACTTCGAGAATTTGGCGTACAATTGCTCTTTCTTGAGTAACTCCAAAATCTTCTTCAAATATTTTTTGTTGCTTTCTTTTTCTTGTGAGTAAGATAAGTAGTCATCAATGAATATCGATCCACAAATTTATCTAGGTATGGCTTTACACACTTGATTTCATTAGATCTTTGGAATACAGCTAGGAGCGTTGGTTAGACCAAACGGCATTACTTGAAATTCATAGTGACCGTACCTAGTCCGAAAAGCTGTAATGGGGATATATCATTTCTCTAATTCGGAGTTGGTGATAACCAGACCGCAGATCGATCTTCGAGTACACGCTTGAACCTTGAAGTTGATCAAATAGGTCGTCAATCCTTAGAAGGTGGATGCCGAATTCTTGACTATCAAACTTATTTAATTCCTGTCAACTTATTTAGCTCGCGATAATCGATGCACATACGGAATGATCCGTCCTTCTTCTTAACGAACAACACTGGAGCTCCCCAAGGTGAAGAGCTCGGGCGAATAAACCCTTTCTCTAGTAATTCCTTCAATTGGTCCGACAATTCTTTCAATTCAGACGGTGCCAAACGGTATGGTGCACGCGCGACAGGTGCGGCTCCGGGCACAAGCTCAATTCTAAATTCAACTTGTCGAGGTGGTGGGAGTCCTGGCAAATCATCAGGAAACACCTCAGGAAAGTTACGAATCACTGGCACGTCTTGCAACTGTTTCTTTGACGGTTCTTTCTCTGTCACTTGAGCTAAGAACAACTGGGATCCCCTTTCTATGTATTTTCTTGCTTTAATGCAGGATATCACTTTTAATCGTGATGCACCACTATCACCCTTAACAACTAACGTCTTGTTCTTGTAAGGCACATGTACCTCCTTCTTACCACACACGATGACGGCATCGCGTTCTACCAACCAATCCATTCCAATTATTACATCGAACGTACCCAACTCTATTGGCATGAGATCAATGTCAAATAAGTGGTCAAGTAAATTCAGAGTACAACCCTTCAGAACAGTGTTGGTTCATACCACCTTTCCGTCGGCTAGTTCGACTTCATAACTAGTATTTAATTTGGCTGGTTTAATATCTAGTAAATGGCTAAGTCTAACATCCACAAAACTTTTATCCGCTCCCGAATCAAACAGTATTGTAACATAACGATTATTCAATAAGAACGTACCGGTCACGACATTCGGGCCCTAGTTGTGTTCGGCATCACGGATGACATACGCTTGACCTCACACGTTGTCGATCAGCTCTCTTTGGGCATGCATTGCTCTTGTGGCCTCTCTCACCACATTCATAACAAACTACAGCTGATCGAGCATTGGTACCAGAAGCCACATTCCTGCTTCTGCAGTCCTTTTCCTTGTGTCCCATTTTCCTACAATTATTGCACTTTGGTGGGCACTGATCAAAATGACATATCCCATAACGGTTACATTTGGGTACAACCCCAGTTTGGTTTGCTCCCGCATTTTGAGTAGTGGTCAAAGCCCTAGCATTCCCATGTCTTTGATTGTTGTTCTGGTTGTGGCGGTTGTTGTTCTGGTAATTTCTCCGGTTGTAGTTGTTGTTGCCACCCTGATTATTGTTCTTACCACCCTGATTGTTGTTGCTCTCCCACTTTCTCTTGTTGCTCTTAGCAATTCTTTCAGTCTTTGGGGCCTTGTAACTTCTGCTCCATTAGGGTATGAGCCATTGGCCAAGCTCATTAAGAAATAGGTCTAGAAGAAGTTGTTTCTCCTTTAATGTTTTCAGGCAAACCACGTACGTATGCCTCCACTTTCTTCTTTTCGCTCGGAACCATTTCCGGGCATAGCAGGATCAATTCATTGAACCTTTGGGTGTAAGCAGCAATATTGGAATCTTTCACCCTCAAGTTCCACAGTTCAACCTCCATTCTTTGTATCTCTTCTGGCGGACAAAATTCCTCTCTCATCATTATTTTCATATCATTCCAAGACTTTGCATTAACCACCTCAAGCCCCAAAGTGGCGACTTGAGAGTTCCACCATGTCAGGGCTCGACCCTGAAGTGTAGCTGCGGCAAACTTTACCTTGTTTCTTTCTGCACATTCACTGATGCTAAAAACACTTTCCGTTTTCTCGAACCAACGGCTTAACTCAACAGCACCTTCGTTGCCGTGGAAACTAGTGGGGTTACATTTCATAAAACTTGAGTATGTACATCCACGAGCAGGTGGTGCCCCACCTTGACCTTGAGCATTTCCCCCGATATTACCGCCGGGTTCGCCGGCTCCATTAGTATTTTCTCTTGTAGCACGATCTTGAGCAAGTGCTGCAGCAACCCTATCAGAAACAAGCTTCTCAATGGCGGCTTGGGTCATCATTCTTGGCGGCATGATTCTGTCATATCATGAAGAAAACTCAATGAGTATTCAAACAATGGTAAAACCATAACATGTATAAACAATCAATTCCAAGGCAACAAAATAATCACACATGTATAAACAATCAAAGCCCAAAAGAGATCACAACACATCGTATAGATAATCAAGGATATTAATTCTTCACCCATCATAAAAGATAGTACAAGGTTGCATTGTTTTACCAAAACATGACTAAAGTCATTACAATCATAAGTACCAAGTCTATAAACCGACATGCCCGGTTTAGTGATAGCAAAATAAAGAGACTACAATGATCCTACACTACAGATGACAATGTGGGGATCCAGGTGGTTTTGATGGCTGTGGGTCACTAGTAGTAGCAGCATCATCGCCCTCGTCTCTAGCGGCCGCATCTCTAACCATGACATAGGGATCATCGTGTCGAGGACGATGAGTAGGACGGAGAGAAGGATCATCAGGGTCAGCACGATCAACAAGAGCTACTGGAGCAGTAGGTGCCACATATGGTCTTTCACGATAATGTCTGAACGGGTGTAGGTGCCACTAAACCTCAAAGGACCACTATCTAAAATTATGGTAGTGCCATGACAAGCGATCAAAATCCCTCTGAGTAGATTCTATCATCATCTTCAATTTCTTATTTTCTTCTCGGTCTCCCTTTACTAACTCTCGAACTTGATCTTCCAACGTACACACACTCCACCTGAGTGCATGTTGACCCTTAATTTCACTTCTTAAATCAGTGTCGAATTCTGCCAAATATTTATCCATCATACTGAGCCATCATCACCTGAGCCTTTCAGGTTATGAGTTCAGTGATAGCTTCGGTCAATACATTTGTTGATAAGGCCCATTGACGCTGGCGATGTAGAGTGTTGACATCCCTTCCCTAAGGCCAGGAGCAAAAACCTGCCGAGAGGACCCACTACGCCACATAGACGTACCCGAGAATGGGTCGCACTGAGAATGTAAACCCTAGTGATGGTGCCAACAGTATTAGCCTCAGCCTCCTGCTCATGATCATCAGGAGTAGGAGCAACTTCCATATCCTCAGACTCGGTGTCTGAATCTGGTGGTGGTAGGTTGAGGGGATCAGCCTCCTCATAAGGGTTGATGACCTCAGCATCATCATCATCATCATCATTTTCTTCCTCCATTTCTTCTTCCATCTCTCTGGATCTTCTTCTTTTTCATCATCTTCGAGTATCCATCCATTCATGTTACCCTCTGTTTTGAGAATTTTGGTGAGGGTTTCAAATTTATTTAAATGTCGGCTCGTGCGCGAGCTCAGGTTGCTTCTTCCATCGTACTTCGGAAGATCCGCAACATAATAAAGATTTAGGAGGAGGTAGGTTTGCCGATAGAAAATCTTGTAAATCAACTGCAAAAATAATTACATATAAAGGTCACTATGGTATAAAAAAATATATAAGAAATAATAACTTATTGGCAAATATGCAAAAGCAAGACGATGCTCCATGAACGAACGTGAGATCGATAATCAACCAAATATGATGATAATATTGGTTAGTTATATGAATTACATTTTTATTTAATTAAAGCAAATAATTTTTCAATGCTTTTTTGCATAAGCATGATAATTGATATATATCTTAATATATCATAATATTTATCATATAAATATTTCACTAGCAATGCACCCGTAATGTGCATAAGTACTTAAATAGGAATCATAAGCTTGACTTGGACGAGGGCCACAAGGATTCTTAGCGCGCGAAGAAAAGAAAAGTTATAGTTTAGGTTTTTTGAAAAACAACCTAGTTCTCTATAACCTTAAGCTCTGATACTAATCTTTAACACCCCCAAATTCATTTCGCAGCGGAACCAACAGTTTAGGTGTTAAGTCATAGCATAACAACATAAGAATATAAAGAACGACTCAAAAGAGACATTTAAATAAAAACATAACATTTGTTCCCATTCCATGAAAGATCAGAGTCGAAATTTTATGTCCAGACGAAGATCGTCACCAAACAGACATCATGAACAAAGGCATAAAAAACATAACCCAAAGTGTTTTTTAATTAAAATGAATGGAACAAACAAGTTTTAATCAAAAAACATTGTCCGCTAGACACCATCGCCACTCCCCCAAGTCACAACAACTGATCCTGAATAAAACATGTAAAAAGTCTACTGAAAATGTTTATGAATCCATTAGAGTTTATATGAAATATAAGGGTGAAGACACAAGTATTTTTATCATCGAAAACTTGTTGATCAAACCAGTTTTAAATCACTACTCATTAAGCTCATGCACTAAAACGATAACCCAACATAATAAAATATGTAACCACATGCCCCACAACTTAGGAATATTGCCAATCTACCAAAGAAATTTCTCAATATAAATGTCTTTTTAGGGTGATCTGCTCCATGGATGTCCCCAAACCCCCAGACAGCAGTCACGGCCCAATAGAATCGACTTAAAAGAACTAGCGCCTGACTACACCATCATAGTAATTAACAGTGCATGTAAATTAGGGGCCTTTCTGAGCAATAGGTAACTTTATGCAATTAGTTCACAAATCGAGTCCCAACAACCGAAAATCACTTGGGTTCAATTTCTAAAGACAAGCATGTATACTCCCTCGCGGGGTTATAAAAACTTATAAGTAGAAAGTCGCGCTATGAACTCCACCGAGAGAACAATTAAATCAGAAGTATGACGATTTTGAACGAGCGAGGGGAAAAAAAAGTAGCCTTCCTAAGCACCTCTAAAAGACGTGACACGACTATAGTACGTAGAATGTAACAATACTTAAATATTAAACACGTGATCATGAATTGTGTTTCCGAAGATAAGCATGGTGCATTCCACTATAACTTCCCTCAATCCTTTTTAATCCAAAATGACTTGAGATCTGGTCTTATAGGTAATTAAAAATCTACTAAAGTTTTCGGCTTTTAATTTTTATATAAACAAGTGTACTATACGTTTTAAATTTGAGAACTAGACATAAAAACTGCTGTGCCGTTTCTGATTTTAACTCGACGTCATGACTCATATCTCCTAGCACACAATGTTCTAAATGTGAGTGCTTCATTCCTAGAAAACTCTTTGAGTCTAGTTTCAAAAATGGTAAACCTCATAATCCTACAAAGTTTCAAACTATGTTGAAAAGACTGTTTTACTACCTGGATTACCCAAAACAAAAGTTTTCCAAAAATTTTATACCCTTTACGAAATGGCCCATAATTTCCCTAAACCCTATGATACAATGAAGGTGAGGGCCAAAATCAATAGCTCCTTAAGATAGTCTACTACTGACCCAATCATTAAAACCTAACATTTTATTGCAAAAACGTGGAAGTTAACTCGATTTCTAAGCATAGGTCCAATTTTGACCTATTTTCTTTATTTTTGACTATATCTCCCACCATCCCCAAGAGTTGGTTGGGTATCTAACTAATCCTATGATGCCAAGACATGGAAACTTTCCAGACATGTAATTAATACATAGGCTCCAAGCCAAAATATTTCTTACTATGACACGTTTATGCTACTGTTTCAAACAGTCCCAAATATATGACTCCTAAAAACCTATCCAAACATCAATCCTAACACTAACCAATCATATGCAATGCCATAACCAAGCTCTTAAACAAAACTCATACAACATATAATCATAGCAATATCTACGAATACAAACTCCATTTTCTGGGAATCAAAATACAAAAAGAAAAATTAAAGAATAAGAAGTAAACTTACTAGAAAATGGAATTAAAACAAGAAAATCAAAACCAACAAAATTGCTTTCTTTTGTTAGGGGCTGTGTTAGACCTACTCCAACACCCAAAAAATTAGACTCACAGGGGTTCAATGCACCTAAATAACAATAACTCAAGATCCAACCTAGACCCTGAATTAAAATTCTTTCCATTAAAACTTAATAACTTCTTTCCAAACTTTAAGAAAAAACTACCAAAACATTGCAAGCAACCTTGAAGGATGATGTTGTAATGCCGTAAAAGGAGTAGAGAAATTTTGTGAAGAATGGTTGTGGTGTGGGAAAGGGTGACGGCAGCTACAAATGGGAATAAGATGGAGGAGGAGATTTTTTTTGAACTATGTGAAAGGAAGGGTTTTGCATGTATGGAAAAGAGGAATGATGATGGTTTATAAAAATTGTGAAAAGGTGTTGTGTGTGATGTTGGTGAAACCGGCCATAGGCCATAGATATAGGTTAATTATATATATATTTTTGATTTTTATTTGTTGTGATTTAATTAAAAGTATAGTGTAAGTATAAAAATTTAGAAAGTAAGTTTGAAGGTAAAACGCGAGTTTTAAGCAAGAAATTTACGTAAACGCGAAACACAACGGAAAATGACAATGATTAAAGTTGAGGTGGATTTTTTGGGGTGTTGTGGTTTGGCCAATAATCATCAGGGGGGTAATTAAAGAAATATGAGAACACTTAAGTCAACAAAGACGAATATATCCCAATTACGGCGTCACTTAAAGCTAAGAACGGAAATTCTTACCAAATCGGTAAAACGTAAAATTAATGACTTTTGCTTAAAAATAAAAGTATAATTAAGCTTCGGAATAAATAAGTGACCTAAAATAACTGAATGTATAAAATGTTTCTCTGTCATAACTATTAAGTATATAGAATCTCTACCCGCGTAAATTCATAACTCTCCTCTTCCTCGTTATTAATTGAAAATTATGTTTCTTATTGTTTTGGAATCCTAAACATATGTAGTGATATAATAAAAATAACAAACTCACTTTGTTTTGTTTAGAATTTTATATAAAACAAGTATTTAATAAAAATTCCTTTTAAAACCCGGTTGATTATAAAGAACCGCTCAATTTGTATATACACTTTTATACTTCAATCAATATGGTACAACGACTTGTAATATAAACCCAAATTAACATGATATTACCAACAAACATATCATACGTACTAAGTGTACAAATCCATAAAAACAAGTAAAAATCCTTTTAACCAAGTTCAAAAAGTGTCCTAATACGGTGATTTTGCTATATAAAACTAAACATATGCATAAAATGATAAAATGAAGAGTGGACATAAAGGGTATTAGGATGACCATAATAGAAGAATATTATAAATAACCAAAACAACAATCTAAAATCCCTTGTTTAGGATAAAAACCCAAATCTTGCACACTTAAAACACAAGTTTTTTCCCTAAGAAAACCCTAATCCTGTGCACTACTTGCTTCAATACTTGTAAACCTTTAACCAAAAATACCAAGACCATTCAAGACACACCTTTAAGGTTATCGATAGGAATGATGTATGATTGCATGTATGGTCTTAGAAATCAAAATGAAAACAACAATGAAAATTATTTTTGGGTGGTTGTGGTTTTTTGATGTTGGGTTGTTTTTTAGATGGTATAAGGGGGTTGTGGAGGGTGTGTATGTTTGGGAGTGTGTACTTTTATGTTATACATATCTTATGCACTCTCTTAGCATAAAAATTCAATAACTATATCTCCTTTTGGCTCTTATATAGCCAAGACAACAGTCAAGAACTAAACTCCCACACGTTACTTTTACTACAACTATTCCTCGATCCCATACAGGCACAACTACGGAGTCCATCCATAGCCTTGATTTTCTAAGACCTTGTATAGAGGGGGGGGTGCTATGGATTGCTAAAAGGGTTAGATTGCCGTGGGCTTATAAGGAGCCAAAAAGGGAGAATATAAGATTTGAATTTTGGCTAGTGTTTGAAGTGATGTGATATCTCTCTTTGTATACTAACTTATATGTATCACAGACTAGACAAAAAGGAGTACATCTAAGTCCTTGAGATAAGAAGTAGTAAGAAAGGGACTATCCTTCTTGGTCATGGTATGGGTTTTACTTGAAAAAGTCCTTAGGTTTTATTAGTTGGTGAAGTACATAGCAAGTTGCAAGATTTTTGTGATATTTCTTGTATCTATCTCTCCAAATCCGGCCATATGTGGATATATATGATGTTAATTTGTAAATTTTGGGTATTGGGTACAATTGTGGGTATTTGTTGAAGCGTAGAAAAGTTTTGGTGGTTCCGGGTATGCCTAAACGTATTTTATCGCGAAACGTAAACACTTTACGCAACCAATAAAAATAAAATGAACAAAGTTAATAATTATACTCAAAATAATTACTTAACACTTTCTTGATGTAAACATTTAATCGTTTGATGCCCGTTTACATTGAATGATCATTTTTAGCTTACGCGATTTAACTTAACATTTACGATTTAAAAGCAAACGCGTACAATACTAAAAATACATAGTGAATTTATTGACGTCGTAAATGACCCTAAAACATGGGGTGTTATAGTCTCCCCCCGTTAAGTGAGCCTTGTCCTCAAGGCTTAAGACGCGGCACTTGACGATGGTGCGGTCTTTGTGAAGAGGTGTGGATATTTCTTCCGGAATTGGTCTTCGCGTTCCCATGTGAACTCAGGACCTCTCCTGGAGTTCCATCGAACCTTGAAATAATGGAATGCGGCTTCGCTTCAACCGTTTTAAACTTCACGGCCCCATATTTCTACTGACTCCTCAACAAAATTAGAGCTTGTCAATCAAAGTGAATCCTTCCAACTGAACGTCTTAATGGTTCGTCCATAAACACTTTTTCAATTGGATAATGGAATGTATATGAACCCTGCATTAGCCTCTTCAGGTAGCTCAAGCTTGTATGAAACGGATCCAACCTTTTCCAACACCTTGAATGGTCCAACGTACCTAGGGTTCAACTTCCCCTGTTTGCCAAAATGTATAACCCCTTTCCAAGGTGAAACTTTAAGCATAACGTTATCCCCAACCTGAAATTCCATCAGTTTATGCTTTAGATCCGCGTAACTCTTTTGTCGATCACGAGCAGTCTTCATTCTTGCTTGATTTTAAATGATCTTTCTTAGTTGTTTCTTGCACAATTTCTGTGACCATTGAGTTGGACTTCTCCAACATCGCCCAACAAACGGTGAACGACACTTTTGACCGAAAAGAGCTTCAAAGGGTGCAGCCTTGATGCTAGCAGTGATAGCTATTTTATACGAGCAACCGACTACGGCAAATGGTTATACCCAACCCTTTCCTATTCGATTGCAACAAGACAACAACATATCTCTGAGAGTTTGAATATTCTCTCGCTTGTCCGTCTGGTTGTGGATGGTACGCAACTCATATCCAGACAAGTACAAATCATTTTGAAGTGAACCCCTCTAGAAAATTTGATGAGAACCTAGGTCACGATCACAAATAATCGAGAGAGGTATTCCATGCCTCGTGACCACCTCCTTTAGGTACATTCTTGCAAGTTTATCCATCGGATCAGTCTCTCTTATCGGTACAAAGATTGCGGACTTAGCGAGTTAGTCGACAATCACCCAAATGGTGTCGTAACCTTGTGACGACTTAGGAAGCTTCATGACAAAATCCATAGTGATGTTGTCCCACTTCCATTGAGGTATATCGGGTTGTACCACAATCCCTATGGCCTTTGACGTTCTGCTTTACATTGGCACAAGTCAAACTTTGCTAATATAGGTGGCAATTTTTAGCCTTCAATAGGGCACCAATAATTCTTTTTCATGTCTTGGTACATCTTTTCAGAACCCGGATGAATAGAGTATTTTGACTTGTGGGACTCGTGCATGATCACAGTCCTCAAATCGCCATAACATGGTAACCAACTCCTGCCATTGAAGCATAGAGTTCCATCCGCACGGGGTTCCAACTTTTCTGTTCTAAATTTCTCTGGATCCTTAGAATTTTCAAGCAACATACCTCCAACATCTTTGTTCTTGATGTTCTCTGGTTTCCGTGCTTCAGTCTGAGCATCCAAAATTTGTTTGGGGAGATTCAAACCTATAGTCATGACTAAGGCTCGAACCCTTAATGGTGGCTCTCGTTCCTTCCTGCTCAAGGCGTCAGCGACAACATTTGCTTTCCCTGGGTGATAACGAATCTCGCAATCGTAATCACTAAGCAATTCTAACCAACGACGCTGCCTCATATTCAGCTCCTTTTGATTAAGAATGTGTTGTAGACTCTTGTGATCCGTGAACACCGTACACTTGGTTCTGTACAAATAGTGTCTCCAGAGTTTTAGAGAAAACACTACCGCTCCAAGTTCCAAATCATGAGTCGTATAGTTCTCTCATGAATTACAGTTGCGTGATCATAAGCAATCACCTTAACTCTTTGCATCCAACACATGGCGCCCAAACCTTTGATCAGAAGAATCACATTATATGTGAATAAAAGCTTTCGCTTCCTTTAGTAAAGCCAGAATTTGTGCACTACACAACTTCTGCTATAACAGTTGGAACGTTGTTTCTTGTTTGTCACCCCACTCAAACTTGACCTTCTTTTGAGTGAGCTTGGTCATTGTTTGGCAATCTTCGAAAATCCTTCGACGAATCTTCGATAATACCCAGCAAGACCTAAAAATTGAAAATCACCATGTGACTTAGGAGATGCCCAAAATTTAATGGATTCGATCTTAGAAGGTCCATTTGAATACCTTGGCTGTCATCACGTGACGAGAACTGTACTTTAGGAATCCAAAATTCACACTTGGAAAATTTGCATACAACTCCTCTTTCTAAGCAACTCTAAGATTAACTAAGGAGCTCTTCGTACTCTTGTTTGTGTTCTTCGAACATATAGAATATCATAAAAAAAAAGACAATTACGAATTTATCCAAGTATGTTTGCACACCCGATTCATAAGACCTGAATACGCAGTGCGTTTGTCAAAACCAAGATTGCATAATTGAAATTCATAATGGCCATAACGGGTTCTAAAAGCGGTCTTTGGAATGTCTTCTTCTCGAACTCTCAGTTGGTGATAACTTAGCCTTAGGTCGATCTTTGAGTAGACACTCGACCCTTGAAGCTGATCAAATAAATCATCAATTCTTGGGAGCGGATAACGGTTCTTCACCGTTAGTTTATTCAATTCCTGGTAATCAATGCACATTCGAAATGATCCATCCTTTTTCTTGACAAACAAGATCGGAGCTCCCCAGGGTGAGGAACTAGGTCTTATAAAGCCTTATTTTTCATATAGTTACTTTTAGTTTCCATGACAACTCTTTCATTTCAAAGGTGGCCATCGATAAGCGCCGAGCTACGGGGTGCAGCACCAGGTATCAAATCGATTTGAAATTCCACTTGTCGAGTCGGAGGAAGACCCAGCAAGTCCTCAAGGAATACATCAGGAAAATCCCGGACGATTGGTACATCCTTAAGTCGCTTCTCCTTCGACTTGTCTTCAGTTCCCTTTGTAGTAACATGTGCTAAAAAGATAAGACATCCTTTTAGCATGTATTCTTGTGTTTTGGTTACTAATAATGTGCAGAACCGAGCCCTCGTCTTCCCTGGTTGCTTCCGTCACCGTGAAGCAATTAAAGTTTCATTTCCCCAGGGAATACGAACGATCTTCTCGGCACACACAATGAATGCTTGTACATTTACCAACCAATCCATACCAAATAAAACTTCGAAACTACAAGTTCTACATGCATTAAATTTATGTTGAATGGGTGGTTTTAGTAGATTTAATTGCAACCCCTAAAGATAGTGTTTAAGCCTAATTATTCTCCTGTTTGCTAGTTTTTAACGTCATAATAGTAATCATAATGTATATGTGTGATAACAAAATGGGGCTAAATATAGTGATACAAAACATCTATCGGCACCTAATATCAAAAAAGATAGAATTATAGCGTTTGTTGATGAAGAAATGTACCCTCACGGACGTTGTAGGATGCGGTTTTGTCGCCTACATTCCCTACGCATACACCTTTGCTGGAGCATTGCCAACTCCAATAAGTTATCACGGTTGTTGTTGTTCTTCAGCGTGGGACATTCCCTCTTGAAGTGTCCCTGGGCTCCACACTCAAAACAAGTACGCTTCTGACCCGACCTAATGCCCCTTTGATGGTTAGCATTGTTAGCATTTGCCGTACTTCTACAGGCACGAGAAAAATGGCAACTATTTGTTCATTTTGGCATTTAGGAGCACATGGACTCATTGTGGTGTAATTGTCATTTGAGCAAAAGGGGTTTTAGATCCCCCCGAAATGGCTTCTTTTCCACCCGTTCCCCAGTGTAAGCCCTGCCAGTGTTCTGCCTCTTGTTCTGTTGTTGTTGTTGTTGGTTTTGAGTGTTCCTTGAGGTTTCCTCAAACTTCCTTTTACTCTCTGTCTGACGGTCAGCAAAAGTGTGGATCCTCTTATCCATCACTTCGATTTCCATTTCAGTTGCCTCTTGCATTGTCTTAAGCTTGTGATGCTACTACACTCTGTTGATCATGTCGAGTAACGCACTACATATTTTCTCAATCTTGTCAGATTCTTCATGAAACATCCTAACACACAGCAATGCCAGTTCCTGAAAACATTGGTTGTACCCTATCACATCGGTACCTTTCACTTACAATTCCCAAGTTCACTTCGAGTTTCTAATCTCGGTCCTTGGGCCAGTACTTGTTTTACTTATTTTTTCTTCATTTCAGACCACGTCATTGCATAAGCAATGTCATTACCAATAGTCCTAACGTGGGAGTTCCACCACGTTAGAGCATTTCCCAGAAGAGTTAAGTGTAGAACTTGATATTTTTTCCACAGAACAGATCTTATATGCGGAACACAGTTTCATTTTCTCAATCATTAAGTCAAATTCGACACTCCCTTCTGTGCCTTGAAATTTAGAGGTTGGCACTTCCATGAAGTTTGGGTAAAGTGCAGACTCACAAGTGGCTCACATCATTTCTCCTAGCACTTGTTCCCTGAATTGTGGCTGTCGACGCCATTGTGTATGCATCACGTGCTGCCGAAGCGCAATTTTTATGTTAAAGTAAAGCCTATGGTTAATCATTGCAGAAGATGGCATTAGAGACATATGAGTGATTGGTTGTTATTTTAGGCTATGTTTTACCTCGTGGTTCTTTTTGGTGCATTATCTTCAAATTTACAAGAAATATAATACCCGTTAGATATCGTAAAATCATAACCATTGACAGAACATATGCACAATAATAAAGAGAGATCACATCACATGGTGAAATATATAATCTGATTAGTAATCAACAAAGATATAACCAAAATCGACATTCATTCATAATAAATTCAATTACATACATGACATAATACCACCATTCCATATATAATTGGAAAAACATACATGATTAGTTCAGATACAAAATGATCATAATATAGGTTACAAGATAAAAGAATATATACAACCTAAAGCATACTACCTAGGATTGAACCCGTAATACTTAGAAGCCTTAACAAGAACAACTAGCAAACAGGAATCTAGGAAAACTGCTCCACCCTCCTCCGGTAGCTCTAGTTGTGCAGGACCTTGGCGGGTCCCTGCTGCTCTCGAACTCTGCCAATCTAGTCTGAATTCACTTTATCACTTCAAGAGCCTCTGTGAGCTGCTTCGCCTCCCTGTGATCTGCTGCCAAGCATCTCTGTAATCAACCGTCTGTCTCCCACGTCTGCTGACTGTAACTCTCATAATCTGTGACACTAAGCTAACGCCCTATGGTAACGCTAGCGACATAACCCTCTGCACGCCAAGAACACTCGCATCCATAGATCATCACCAAGCCTCTCTAGACATCCTAGCCTCAGTCTTCATGAGTCTAGCAGTACATGCATATGCACGCCTATCCCTAAACTACATGTTGAGCCGACCAGCCAATAGTTGTCGCCCAGTCTGCTCATCATCTAACCTCGTATAAATCTCAACCGTATCCTGCCTAACCAATAGTCTCAAACTCTGTCATTATGTCCAGACCCAACTCTTGTACAGTACTAACTTTGTCCCCCTAACAGTTCCTCAACTATCTCATCCCACGAGTCGGTTGACCTTTATCCAACATCTCACTCCTGGAACACGACTGATCCCCATCTAATAGTAGCTACAAAACCAATTAGTCCTGCCCTAAGACCTCTAGCCGGTATCTAGCAGCACTGACCGAGCCTCTGCTCCGGCCTCAGTATCCAGGACCACGAGCGATACCTAACCTCTTTCGATGTGTATGGAACCTCGGGTCTGTCTCTTCTACGTTCAGTAGAGAGTTACTTGCAAAGGTGGTGTCCCTGAGATGGATGCATCTGGTCTGGTGTGGGAGAGTATGATGGGTGGTGGTAATGGTAGTGAATGGGAAATAGATGGCACCTCGGCTCTTAGTCAGATCATAGCAGCTCGATAGCCTAACGGACGAATAGGACTAGCAGGTGGTCATGGAGATAACACAGGTATTGGTGATGATACTGGTAGTGGCGGTGAAAGAATCTGAGGTAGTGGTGGTGATACTAGTAGTGGATGATATATCAGGTAGTGTGAGAAAGGTATCTGGGAAGTGTTGATGACCCATGGGGAAAGTGGTGATGATGGGTGGAGTAATATAGCGAGAATCTGGCAACCTCTGAAACATGACAATCTGGTGAAAAGGTACTGGAGCTGGAATAGAAATCCTAGCTGTCACACGATATGCAGGGTGTGGTGGTGGCGTGGCCGCAGACTCATCAGTCTCAAACGGCTTGGTCTCCTCAGCAGATGGGGCCTAATCAATTGCTGGTAAAGCAACAGCCGTAGAGTCGGCAGGAGCTGGGTGCTCCTCCTCCTCCTCGTCATCAGCCTCAATATCAACCTCCTCATCCTCTGATGACTCATCCTCTTCATCGCCGTCATCTACCACCGCTCAGCAGGAATAATCGACAGGATCCTCCTAAAGTCCTCGTCGTCATCCCTCCTCCATCCCCTCAAGAATAGGACCTCTGGAACATAATCTGGTGACTGAGCAGTGGGTGAGGCAGCAGCAGGCAGTGGCTGCTCCTCAGCCAGAAACACCTCATCCTCTTGCAACATATACTCGGGATATACAGGCTCTTGGACAAAATCTGGTAGGGGTGGTGATTGTGGCTCCTCGGGGCCAGGTATGTAGTCTGGTGATGGCAGGGCCTGTAAAGCGACCTGCACATATGGGTCATCTAGCATCCATGGCAGTCCCTCGTGCTCAGGTCCAACAACTCATGGTGATCCAATGTCTATAACCATCTGACCGGACTGGTATCTCCGATGTGTGTGACCCTTGAATTCATACTAATCTGAACATGACTGTATCGAAAATCCAAAATAGCTTATATTAGTATTTAATATAACACACTAAATTAAATATACATTTATAACATAACATGTATATCCAATCACAGATGCATCTAGTCGCAACCAACTAATGCAACAACTAATGTATTGCATGAATGTATGCCCACGTAGTAGACCCCGTGTCAACCCGTTTTTTTATGAATGCAATGTTTGAAAATGGTATATAGTCCAGCAAAAACATATTGACCTGTTCCTCAATAACAATTTGGCTCTTGATACCAATCTGTTACACCCCGTGTAACACCCCCAAAATGGGTCGCAGCGGAATAAGGATCCGGGGCATGTTACTTCAAGATCAACAGCACAAGATATATATAGATAGACCCAAAAAGTCGTTAAAACCGATACAAAAATTTTTTAAAAGAGTTAACAAAGTAATAAATTATGTTACATAAGCCCTAAGTCTTCACTGTTCACTTGTCAAATTATAAAATTTAAGCCCATAACAGATATACAAAATGTAATGCGACAAAATCTTTAATGCATGATATCCAAATCAAAACCTCCAATGTATCCCTTGCACCTCGTGCTTATTGACCACCTTAAAAAACATTCTATAAAACGTCAACAATAATGTTTGGTTGGGGGTGGAATTCATAGATTGATAAATAGATATATTGTAGGACCACAAGATTTCCCAAGTGTAATGATAATGCAACAATGCAGACATCATAATAAATGTAATTACGTTTGCCCCTAAGCCCATGACACTGAAGCTACGACAAAAATGAATCCATATAATGTCCTACATTGCCCGTTGATGATGTCTAACCCCGCAACATCCTATGTACGACATTGTATACGTTCCGTTTTTCTAGTGATAGCTAATCACCCAACGGGGATGTCAATCCCAATAGATCTATTCATAACATTCACGCTCACAATCAGTAACTGACAGTTCATGATAATGGGCTCAACTAGGGTTATCGCTATTAGTCAAACGTATCATAATATAAAACTTATCCACTTGTTCCAATTAAAAACAATGCAATGTTTCTCTCCCCAAAAACTTATAAAACAAATCATGTAAAACGTAGGGCTATGAACTCACCTTGAGTGAGCGAATATCAAGTGTATCACAGAAAATGCGTCACGGAAATGATCGAATGCAACCTAATCCAATATAGGTTCCTTTAAAACTACTATCACATGGTTAACTACTACCATGAAATATTCCAATATAGCTAATCACCACTAATTGTTTTAGTTAAATCTATTAATAAAGTTAAAACGTTTTATAAAATAGTTCGATAGTAAAAAACGACGCATGTTTCTCGTTTTAAACCCGTTTCTTACGTTTCTTATATCCACGCTTTCGTATTAAGACGAGTTATCAAAATATTACATATTCATATTTTTGACCTACTAGTGAACAGTACTTTTTACTGTTCACACCAGTTATAAAGTTATTTTTATAGTTTTAGTTGTCGTAAAACCCGTAAATGTCGTATTTTATTCGTTATAGCTCCGTTTTTAGCGATTCTTCGACACGTTCTTCGTTATTGAAAATAAAATCAATTATGATGTTTTCAAATATATGTATCAGTCGATGAATAGTAACTTTATAAAAAGATTTTTTTATAAAAGTATTTTATACATTTTAATATATAAACTCGCGTAATTCAATAACTTCTTCGTTTTTGATTGAAAATTACGTTACTTTATTGTTTTGAATCCTAAAAATATGGATTGATTTAATAAAAATATCAAACCTCCTGTTTGTATTAATTTTTATAACAAGTTTTTATAAAAATTATTTATAACTCGGTTTATTATCGTAAAACCTCGTAAACTACATATCGTTTTGTTATAATCCGTTTTTCGAGTTTCTTACCTTTTTGGAATCATCATGAGGTGTACTATATTTATAAAATATAAAACCTAATGTTTGAAATTCGAAACCAAACAGCCCTTTTTATAGCTTTTATATAATTAATTATATACTTTTGTTTTACATACTTTCCAACTAATTAAAATACCACAATTCCTTCACAAGTCTTTATATCATATGTTTTACATATAATAGTGTCCATAGGTCCATCATTTGTCCAAATGTTCAAGATCACAAGTTCTTAATAAGTCATTTACAATACTTTTACTTGTAACTTATTAAGTAAACTTTGAAAACCCTAATTTGTATATACACTTTTTATACTTAAATCAATATGGTACAACACTTGTATACCCAGATATACCATGATATTACCATCAACAATCATATGTAAAAGTGGTAACAAATCCATAATGCACAAGTAAAAATCCTTTTTACCTGTTCAAAAGTGCCTAATGGTAATTTTTGCTATATATAACTAACAAATCATAAAATGATAAATGTAGGACAGAAAGTGATTTTAATGACCTAATGAGATGTATGATGATAACCAATACAATCTAATCCCTTGTTTAGATGAAAAACCAAAGCTTGCACACTTGAAAACCCTAGTTTTCTAAGAAAACCCTAATCTTGTAATACTTGCTTCAATACTTGTAAACCTTTAACCAACCCTTGCAAACACCTTAGTTTATCATATGAATGATGTATGAGTGCTTGTATGATCTTAGAAAATTAAGCTATGGATTAGCTAAAAGGGGGTTTGTTTGCCGTGGGCTTATAAGAGCCCAAAGGGAGAGATAGTTTTGATTTTTGGCTAAGTGTTGAAGTGTATGTGTTATCTCTCTTGGTATACTATACTTAATGAATCAGAAGACTATCAAAAAGGTGTACAACGAAGTCTTGAGACAAGATGAGTAAAATAAGGAATTCATCTTGGTCATGTTATGGTTTTACTTAAAAAAGCCTAGGTTTTATTAATTGTGTGAAGTACATAGAAGTTGAAAATTTTTGTGACAATTCTTGTATCTAACTCTCCAAAACCGGCCATAAGTGGATATATATGATGTTAATTTGAAATTTGGGTATTGGGGTACAATTGGGTGTATTTGTTGAAGCGTAAGAAAATTTTTGGTGGTTCCGGGTATGCCTAAACCTATTTTATCGCGAAACGTAAACACATTATGAAGCAACCAATAAAAAATAAAATGAACCAATTTATTAATTATACTCAAAATAAAACTTAACAATTTTCTTTGATGTAAACATTTATCGTTTGATGCCCGTCTACATTAATGAATCCATTTTTAGCTTTACGCGATTAACTTCACAATTACGATTAAAAGCAAACCATAAAATCACTTAAAAATACATACTGAATTTATTGACGTCCCAAATGACCCTAAAACACGGGGTGTTATATTATACCTGATTACACAAGAAAAATTCATTTTATAAGAGTCGTTTTTACAAAAAGTTGGCTCAAAATCAACATCTCGATTCGTTTTAGGTTTTAAGGGTGTGTCCAAATCATTTAATTCTATGTAGTTACCATAAGTTGGGTCGAATGGTTCATTACCCTCTCCTATAAGCTTTGTTTTTTAATCAAGAATTTTTATCACAAAGACCCTTTTGATTATGCTAGTGGCGGGCTTAATACTTTTAAAAACAAGTTTTTCTTCCCCTACCCTTAAAGTAATCTTCCTTTTGAAGACATCAATCTTGGAATGGGCAGTTGACAAGAATGGTCGTCTGAGGATTAAATGACACGTCTCCACGATTATGACCAAGATGGTAAAAATCTATAGGAGGAAAATAAATTTCCTATCCTTACTAGTACAATTTTCGCAATACACCTTGGTTTGTTTAATGTTCGGTCACCAGTTTGATGGTCAAACCTAGTGATATATAAAATTCCTAGACCAAGGTTAGTGTAGGTAAGAATGGCATATGGCTTACACTGCACCAATGTCAACAAGGGCTCTATCAAAACCAGATATTATTGAATGAAACAAGGTTAAAGTAAGCTTCCCCTAGTCTTTTTCTTTCTGAGGCAACGTGTGATCATAAGCATCCAGAATCTTCACATCTTGTGCCTCTCTCCAATAATCACAACCAAAGTTTTACAGTCATTTTGGGAAAGGGACTGTTCTGTGTTGTGTGCCCGATACGACGTACGGCGTATCTCAGAAAAATCAGCTTTAGTAGTTGAGATCGATTTAACTTAGTCTCGAGGGTTTGTCTCCGTAGAGCTGGGCAGGCTTCCAAACCCTCTTTCTTGCAAGACCTTGCTCATCTATCTGATTTGTATTTCCAATGTCTTAATTAAAGCTCCTTGATTTCTTATTGCTGCATCGGTAGAAACTCGGATCTCTTTAATTATGTTTGAGTTTTCTTCATGTCTTTTAGCTGATTCTACCATAAATTTGGTCAGTAATTCTTCCAGGCTCGGTCTCCGATCAGGATATGAAGAGTTTCCATTATTTCGTTGGTAGAATCCTGGCCCTGCTGCTCTATATTGTCCTCCAGGTTGATAGGGTGCACCGAACTGTGTATAGTAAGCTTCTTCTAAAGTTTTTCCTTCTTCATTTTGTGGACAATCCTTCATATAGTGTGTAACATCTCGTATTTTACGATCAAGATGAGATCTCGACTTCGTTTCTATTTGTTACTTTTGAAGGAATTTTTGTGTTTTACTTGTTAGCCGATTTATCGAAAATCGTCGTTCTAGCTATTTACGAATCATGCCTTAGATAAATATCCGTTTTAAGAGTTGAGAAATCAACGACTCCATATTTTAGCCTCAAGAGCTTAATTATTTTTAATTTTTGTATTTTTTTTTACTTTTCTGTGTTTCTGGCCGAAACCGCGACAAAAATCGTGTTTTTACAAAAAAATTAGCAAGTTAATTAAATGTTTGGGCTTAAATAACTAAGTAATGGATAAATAGAAAATTTTGGCCCATCTTTGCCCTCCCTTTTTCTTTGGCCAGTTCCAAGCCCAAAACAAACACTCTACACTTATTTTTTTATTAACTTAAACTCTTATAAGAGTTGTTAACCTACTCAAACACAAAAACACATATAATATCATAAAAAGGAAACACCAGTTCCTCTCCCTCTCTCTTGTTCCTGGTTCGACACAGCAGCCTCCAAAGCCTACATCACCACCATTAAAACTCAACCAAATCTTCATCATTCACTTCCAAATCAATCCTACAATAAACCCTAATCATCCCTAATAACCAATAAACCACCATGCAAAATATTTATATTTTTTTCACAAGATTCTTGATTTTAAAGATTTTGATTTTTAAGGGTTTGATCTAATTGAGTATAATTGGTATATTAAGGAGTTGATTTTGAGCGTGTGTACAAAACTTGGTGTGATAAAATCAAGATTTCGGGTCCTCCTTTGTTGTTCGGACAAGTCACCAAGACCACAAGGGTTTGTGGTTTTGATCATCTAATTACTTCCTTATTATCTTGTAAGTCTTTTTCTAGTTTTTGTATTGTTTAATTTTTATATATACTTGCATGTAGGTTGGTTGTGTTTAAGAATCTATGGATTAGAATGCATGTTATGATTCTTATGTTGTTGGCGAGATTGGTGAGTTAATAGATGTATTAGGTTAGTTTGAGATATGGAAGCGTGTTTGATGCGAAAATTTGAGGATTTGTAAGGTTTTTTATAACCCTCAATTAGACCAGAAAGTTAGGCTTAAATTGGCAATGAGCATTGTATTTGTAAACTGGATTTTAAGAGGTTAGGTGGTAGTGGTCGTTATAACGACAGTAAAAATTTGGGCTTTCCACTCTTTAAAAAAAAAAAGATATGGCGATTTGAAGTTGGAAAATTGTTTCGGCAAAATTCTGCACACGTCGTTTTTGTGCATAATTTTAGTTCATCTTGCGAGTAGTGTAACTTGGTCATGCCAATAGCTTTTCTAGATTTTCAGGACCTATGATTAAGTACTTCGAGTCTACTTTCCAACGAGCTAGGCCTTGATGATTTCCAGAATGTGAAAGTGAGTCAAAACCTAGTACCAAGATAAAGTGTCCAAAACTGTGTTTGCTGCCCAATAAATTCGATTTTAAAGATGTATGAGTGCAGGCGGTCAAAACTTAATATTTTTCGTGACGAAATTTTAAACTGTAGCATCTTCATAATATTTTGAACCTCTCTGATTTTTTCAGAATATTCTGTAAGGGTTAAGATAGTCAGATTGGTGCCCAAAACTTTTTTCAAAGTCTAGAGCAGACCCTGGTTTTGGATAAGTTTCATTGTTTGTATTTTTCAAAAATGGTTAGAATTGGCTATGATTTTTAGGGGAAGCTACTGAGGTTTAATAACATATATAGATGGGTAGTAAAAACCGGTAAAATTTCAAAAATATAAGTGTGGCATTTTTAGTGGTTCTCAATCATGGATTCTTATGCATAGGATATTACTACATGCCAATATATATAAATATGTATCTATTTACTCGTATTAACGTTACATTTTATTATAAGTGTGAAATTTATATACGCTCCAACTTAATTTTAGGTCGTGGTTGTATTGTGTTGGTGGTTAATTCTCATTTATGTGATCTGTCCCGACTACTTTCTACCTACGAGAGTTCATAGCCCCATCTATTTCTTTTCTATGGTTTCCATAAACTGTTTTTCGAGGTGAGAATAGCATGCTCGATTTACTAAGGCCCACAGATTGATTACTACTACTTAAGCGTTATATGACTTTTAATACATGGTTGTTTACTCACGAATTTACTAAAGATTGATTTGCTTACTACATGATTTGAGATCATTGAATTCTTATATATGAAAACTGAGAGTTTTAAACACATTACTTGTTTTACATTGGACACAAGTGTTATTCAATTGTATGCTATCTAGATTAATGCCTGAATATTATTGCATAAGTTGCCTTATTGCCATTAAGTCCCTACTTATCATGAACCGTTAATTGCTATTGTAGTAAGCGCGAATGTTATGAGTAGATCTATCGGGACTGGCAGTCCCCACCTTTCTTTAGGGTCACAAGTTTGATCATGTGCATTTTAACATTGGAGGAGTACTTTTAGGATGTTGGCAAGCATCCTATATATTTGGGGCACAAACTTGTTAAGGTTTCGGGGTCATGAGCTTAGTGCAATAATATATATTTTATTTAGACTTGGTGAATTTGTTTCTCTTGTCTACATTAGTTAATTCTTGTGGTCCACTTCTGAACATTACCTAAGTTTATTTAAATCACTACTTTAAAAAGATTTTTTCGGAAAGAATACTTATAAATATTGTAAAACGCTACGTTTGCTTACTGAGAACATTATTTTGAGTAATTTCAATACTGTTTTTACTTAAACGTATGAATTCACCAACATTATTGTTGATGTTTTTGCATGTATTTTCTCAGGTTATATCTTGTTAGCTGAGCATTGGGAGCATTTGGATACGCGGATATCAAAACTTTAAAGGCTTAGTTTTTCTTCACATTCGATAATCATTTTACTTTAAATATACAAAGAGTCATGTTTAAACACTTGTAACTTTTGTTAAAAAGGTAATGTATTAGGAACCTGAAATTACTCTGAATTATTTAAATCGCATGTGAATTTTATTAAACGTCTCTTTGAGGTCGAGTTTCTATAACTGTGTGAATGAACTAAGAAGTACACCCCAAAGTGGTACTCCGCTGCATTGTGGATTTTGGGGGTGTAACATTGTGTGGGTCCTTGCATAAGTTCGCATCCGACCTCAGCAGCGTATACTTTCTCATTACTTTCTTTATTTCTCGTCTGAGTTTGTTGAGTTGGGCTTGGATAGCAGCAAGCCCGTCAGAAGTTTTAGTACTTCTGGTCCTTGAAGATGTTCCATTGTGCCATTTCTGGGAGTATTTAGCCATTTCTTAGATGGCTATTCTAGCATCAACGGCAAGTTTTGAAGGAAATGACACCCGTTTAAATCCCATACTTTGTCGAGTTGGAACATCGAGCCCATTATAAAACAAGATGACTTCCTGCATGTCGGTTAAGTAATGTTGAGGGGACTTCATCAGCAATTCTTTAAATCTTTCCTACGCACGGAAAAGGCTTTCATCGGGTTCTTGCTGGAAGTTGTTGATTTCCTCCATTTTCTTTGCGGTACGGGCAGGTGGACAATATTTGTTTAGAAATTTAGTTTTAAGAACTTCCCAGGTTGTAATCGAGCTTGATGGTTGGTTCCTTAGCCATCTGCTTGCGGCTCTAGTAAGGTATGCAGGGAAGGGTCAAAGCATGATTTGATCTTGATTTATCTTTGAGATGTGAAATAAGTCAACAATCTCTAGAACCTTCTCGATGTGCTCGTTTGCATCTTCGTGTTCTGAGCCACTAAAGTATTGTCATGAAGTTCTTTAAGAAATAGGGGGGGTGCCCCCTTCAAATCGAAAGTGGGTGTACATGTCAATCGTGGGCCTAGTAATGCCCGACCCGTAATCTCCTCGGGTTTTGCTCATGTACTGCTCCATTGTTTCCATCATTGTTTCTCTTACTTCTTCCTCTGATTGTTCCTCGATGTCAAAAACGTGATCGAACTATGGTGAATTCGATTATGCGAGACTTGGTGTATTGAAAAGCCTCCTTCTTGAGCGAAATTTTTGTTTTGGTTTTTCAAAAGGTGAGAGTAGTTTCCTTATAGACTCTTGTCATTCACAACACTGAAACAATGACAATACATCCAGTAGGATATGTCCTGATGAGAGAAAATCAATGTAGAAACGAAACAAATAGACTTTTGGTTTGGCTACATACATTTGACCGGATACGCCATAATCAATATAGTTATTGAATACGCCGTATAGGTTTATTGAATACTAGTACGCCGTATTGAATTCACAGAATACGTCGTATTGTTTGGAAGAACAGATACGTCGTTTAGACTGTAAAAGTCAATACGCTGTTCTAGGTAGAAAGTTTGATACGTCGTATCCAACTGGTGGATACGGCATATTAGGTGATCAGTCAGAACAGAATACTATTTAAAAACAATTAAATGCGGGAATTTAAACAAACAATTTAAACACACAATGCAAATAAATACAAACAGAATTAAATAATTAGATTACACTAAACTAAACTAATTAATGGTTAGAATAACTAATAAAAATAAGGTTTTAATTAATACACTCCCCGACAGCGGCGCCAAATAACCTAATGTTCTGTCGAATAGGGTCAATTATTTATTATCAGTATTAATTTATATTTAAGCCAAAAAACCTAAAACAACATTTAACAAGCAGTGTACACGGTCAAGATAGATTTCCGCGGTAAGTAGGGTGTCAAACACTAAGAGTGAAACCAATAATCCTAAATCTATCAGTATTTTAATTAGCTCTAATTAGTCTATTTACTTGTTTAAACCAATGCTATATACGTTTGTCCCAATGATATGGGGGGGGGTGTTTCAGCTGATAGACTGGCACAGGTTTGTGTAGACAATTATCCATTCAATAGAACAATAAAACACACAGAAGAAAATAAAAGATAGAAAACCCGGTACAATCTAAATGAATAAAAAAAACTGTATTAGCCATATTAAATCCAGTTCAATGTCCGTTTGTTTGTTTTAGTGCAATGACTTACTTATCTTGAAGCAGCATATCATTCTTAAGACTTAGGCGGGACATCATCCTAAGACCTATACACGATTAATCCTGTCACAATTAACGCATCCGCATAAAGCATCCTTTAGTTTAATTATAATCTATCTTAGGGAATCAAGCAGTGGTGATCCTGTTAAAACCCTAGCCCACCAGGACTTTACCCACTTATTGTTTGACACGGTGTTTTATATACTGGTAGTCCACTATTCAAATCTTTATCAGTTAATTAAGAGCATGATTGCTGAAACATAAACGGGTCACCTACCGGTCCAACTAAGCTCATAATTCAAAGACAAAGACAGAACGTTATTTGTGATCCTATAGTTCCAGTAATATAAAGCACGATATGAAGAGATATCCCGGTATCTAGATTACTTTTAGGTATCGCTAGACCCAGTTGAATGATAGGTCGCATATTTAAACACATAAACAAGTATGGGGTGATAAACATAATTAATCAATCAACGATTATTTAAGAAATCAATTTTAAAACAAACCAAACATTGACCTTTCATTAAGATGGCTAATACCCGAGGGTATTAGCCCACAACCATTGTAATTATACAAGTGTAATCAAACAATTGAAATTGAATGATTAAGAGAGTAAAAATTACACGATGTCTTCTATGGATTCGTGATCAATGCTTGACCTTGGTGGCTGATCTTCTCTTCTAAAATTCATCTTTAATGAGTATGGTATACAGAATATGATATTGCACACTGAAAACTCGTTTTTGAGTCTTCTATTTATAGTGTCTGAAAAAGACTCGGTACGTCGTATCTGGCAAGGTTGATACAGCGTATTGGGCTGGATTCCTTGGAATGCGTGCTACGTTCATAATAAATCTTTGATATCATTCCTAATTTACTTGATTTACTGTATATTCGAATAGTTATCTTCATGGATATGGTGTATGTAGACAGCATGGATACGTCATATTAGGAATTGGTCAAACGCATTTTCTTGTGAAGTCTTGGCGCTGATACGCCGTATCTCTTTTGCTGGATACAGCGTATTGGTGAAAATTTAGCAATCTTCAAATGTCTTTGTTTTAGCTCTAAATTATGCGCCTTTTAGCTTGTCTTCACAAAACACTCCCGAATTACTACATTTATCAACTTCAAAGCAATTAAGTACCAAATAATGCAATAATTATTTGTGATAGTGTTAATTGATGATATTTTGGTTTAATCTAAGACCCAAGAAGAGCATGAAGTACACCTAGGGTTAGTCTTAGAATTAATTAAGGAAGAGAGACTATACGCTAAGTTTTCTAAGTGTGAATTCTGGTTGCGAGAAGTATAATTTATTGGGCATGTGATTAATGGTGATGGGATTCATGTAGACCCTAGTAAGATCGAAGCTGTTAAGAATTAGAAAGCCCCTAGAACTCCGTATGAGGTTCGTTCATTCTTAGGATTGGCAGGGTATTACCGTAGATTCATTGAGGAATTTTCTAAGATCGCTAAGCTGCTTACTATCTTGACTTAGAAAAGTAAGACTTTTGACTGGGATGAGGAGCAGGAGAATGCATTTCAAACATTGAAGGATAAGTTATGTAATACACCTGTTCTAGCTCTCCCTGATGGACTAGAAGACTTTATGGTCTATTGCAATGCGTCCGGGTTAAGACTAGGTTATGTGTTGATGCAAAGAGGTAAGGTGATAGCTTATGCATCTAGGCACCTATGATTTAGAGCTAGGAGTGGTTGTGTTTGCACTTAAGATCTGGAGACATTATTTGTATAGAACAAACAATGTCATATATACCGATCATAAGATTCTCTAGCATATCTTTAGTCAAAAGGAACTGAACATGCGATAACGTCGCTAGATAGAGCTTTTTAGTGATTATGACTGTGAAAGCGCTGCCCATACTTGGTAGGCAAACGTGTAGCTGATGTACTTAATAGAGAAGGAAATAGTGGAAACCTAAGAGAGTTAGAGCTATGAATATTACCCTTCGGTCGAGTATCAAGGATAGAATACTAGCGGCTCAGAAGGAGGAATGTGATGAGTCTGCAGGATTGCAGAAAGGTTTAGATGAGATGATTGAACTTAGGAATGATGGAGCGTTATATTACCTGGATCGAATATGGGTCCTTTTAAAGGGTGATGTAAGAACCCTGATAATGGACAAAGCCCATAGGTTGAAGTACTTTGTACACCCAGGAGCTGATAAGATGTATTATAACCTTAGAGATAGGTATTGGTGGCCTAGAATGAAAAAGGATATAGCTGTGTATGTTAGTAAGTGTATGACTTGTTTGAAGGTTAAGGCTGAGCATCAAAAGCCGTCTGGCTTGCTCCAGCAACCTGATATTTCTGAATGGAAATGGGAAGGGATAGCAATGGAATTTATGACTAAAGTTACCAAGGACTAGTAGTGGGCATGATACAATCTGGGTCATTGTGGACTGATTGACTAAGTTTGCATATTTTCTACCTATGCGTGAGGATTATAAAATGGATAGATTGGCTTGGTTGTACTTGAATGAGATTGTTGCTAGGCATGGTGTGCCAATCTCAATCATATTTGATCGTGATAGTTGGTTCACGTCGAGGTTTTCGCAGTAAATGCAAGAGGCATTAAGAACCCGGTTAGACATGAGTACGACTTACTACCCTCAGATCGACGGTCCGAGTGAACGTTGATAACATCAAATAACGTCTATTTTATAACATCATTTATCCTATGTTATTAACCTATTTTATATAATTATTGCAAGAATTGTTACTTAATCGTTTATTGTTTGAGAAGTGTTGTAATTATGGAGTTCTTGGCGAAGTTAGCAAAGAGACGAGCATTTTGGAGGCTTAATGAAGATAGTTTGAAGGTTACTATTCTGAAGACCAATACGCCGTATCCATCAAGGAAGATACGGCGAATTCGTGCCTGCACTCACCAAAGACCACAAAGGAATGAAGATCAATATGCCGTATCCAGAGAAGACCAATATGCCGTATCTAAAGAAGACCAATACGCCTTATTAGAAATATACTATGTGAATATTCTAGAAGATATCAAACGTGGTCCCTACTTCAAGAAACCCCTAATACCCCGTATCTAACCCCTTGGATACGCCGTATTGAACCGACTTCCAGACCCTATAAATTGCCATTAAGCAGTATGTGGGTAAAGTCTCTATGAGCTAGGGTTTAACAAGATCACCATTGCTTTAATCCCTAAGATAGATTATAATCAGCAAATAAGGATGCTTTATGCGGATGCTTTAATTGTGACAGAATTAATGTGTCTAGGTCTTAGGAAGAAGTCCCGCCTAAGTCTTAAGAATGATATGCCACCTCGAGAGAAGAAATCATTGCACTTAATAAACAAACCAACGTTCTAATCAGATTAATAATGGTTAATACAGTTTTCTATCATAAGGCTCGACCACTCTTTTATCTTCTGTTAATTAGCTTGCGTGGGTTAAAGTGTCTTGAATTGATTGTAGTCACCGACCAAACCCGTGCCAGTCTCTCAGGCTGAAACCCCCCTTTTACCTGTTAGAATTAGGATTAGAACTAACATAGGTTTAGATAGGTTTGACTTAGATTAGAATTAACTTAGATTAGATAAACCAAAATATAAATAAATTGATAGATTTAACCTCGCTTCAAGTGTTCGACACCCTACTTACCACGAATCTACCACCGACCGGGTACACTGCCCGTTAAAGTGTTGTTTTTGGTTAAGTCGGCAAAATATAAATTTAAAACTTGAACTATCATAAATAATGATCGAACTGCAAAGAAAATTGAGGAAATCAAAAACTTTCAGAAAGAACTTGACAAAACTCTTTTTGAAGCATGGGAGCACTTTAAAGAACTCCTGATGAAGTGTCCTCAACACCACTTAACTGAAATGCAGGAAGTGATTTTGTTCTATAATGGGTTGGAAGTTCCAACACGACAAATTCTTGATTCAAAAGGTGGAATACCGACTAAGACTGCTGCTGATGCGAAAGTGGCCATCCAAGAGATGACAAAATACTCTCAAAAATAGCATAATGGAACATCTAGGACAAGAAGTACTGAAACTTCTGACGGATTGGCAGCAATACAAGCACAACTCAATAACCTTGGAAGAGAAATCAAGAAAGTGAATGAAAAAGTTTATGCTGCTCAAGTAGGATGTGAACAATGTAAAGGACCCTATTACACCAAAGATTAACCAATCAAAGAAGATGGGACAACCCTAGAATAAGCTTACTACACGCAATTTGGTAGACCTTTTCAAGGAGGGGGATATAGAGCAGCAGCTCCAGGATTCTATCAAGGAACAACGTAAATCCTTCGTACCAAGAACGAAGGCAATCTATGGAAGATACCCTGATCAATTTTATGAGTGAATCAGCAAAGAGACACGAAGAAAACTCCAATTTGATTAAAGAAATACGAGCTTCAACGAATGCTGCCATTCGAAACCAAGGAGCATTGATTATAACTTTGGAGATTCAAATCGGGTAAATGAGCAAGGTGCTACAGGAAAAAGGATTTGGCAGTCTACCTATCTCTACTGAAGCAAACCTGAGAGATCAAGCCAAGTCGATCTCGACTACTATTGAAGCTGATTCATACCCGATACGCCGTATTAGATCCTCCCAATACGCCGTATCTACTTGACAGAACCGTACACTGATGTACAAGACAAGACAAACGACGATTCCGTTTCTAAGTCGTCACTACTGTGATGAAAAGAAGGGATCGTATAGACCATAATTCTCGGAAGCTTACTCTGAAGCTTCACATATCAATAATTCCATACCCCAAAAAAAGAAAGACCCAGGGAGTTTCACTTTACCTTGCTTTATTAATAATGTTTGCTTTGATAATACCCTTGTTGACTTAGGAGCTAGCGTTAGTGTTATGCCTCTCTTAACCTACCTTAACTTAGGATTAGGCGAATTAGCTCACACTAAGTTGACAGTTGAATTAGCAGACAGGACTGTGAAATATCCTAAAGGAATTGCTGAAAATGTGCTAGTAGGTATTGGTAAATTTGTTTTCCCAGTAGACTTTATAATTCTAGATATGCCCGAGGATATCAAAGTGCCCTTGATCCTTGGAAGACCATTTTTGTCTACCGCCCGTGCTAAGATTGATGTTTACAAAAGAAAGATTACTTTAAGGGTCGGGGAAGAAAGGATTATTTTCACAAGTGTTAAACCTGCTAGTAGTTTAATTAAGAGGGTCTACATGCTAAGTTTAAGAGAAAGAATGGAGCTTGATTTAGAAGCTAGGCTTATGGGAGAGACTTTGGTGATTAATAGATTATTAGACCCTTTGAATGGAGATTACATCAAATTAAATGATCTAAATGAACCATTTGAGCTTAGGAGAAATCAAGGTGATAATTTGGTGCCCACCATTGAGGAAGGTGAGGTAATTGAGGAATTTAAAACTAGGGATGATGAACTTGATACTAGAATTCATGATTACCCTAGTTATTGCGACTATGATAAGAAGATTCATATATCACAACTTAAAGTTTTCTTGCATGATAGGATTTGAATTTACACACGCTAACTTCTTCCCATTATTGTATGTCAACGTGATGTCCAAACAGTTTCATAATTCTATAATGAAAGATAAGATGGTGTACAAAGGGAATAATATTGTAGGAGCCTTAATGAATGTGTCTATTTTTGTTGGAACCTTTTCTGTTGTGACAGATTTTGCAGTTTTAGAAGATATGGATGCATATCATGATGAAGGAATGGGCGATGTTCTTTTTGGCGAACCATTTTTAAGAGAAGTTGGCATTAAAGCAAGACGGTTCAAAGGGATGATTACCATTTACAATGGTAATGATGAAGTAACTTACCAAATGGTGCGATCACATCTAAGATTTAAACACCACACTAATAAGCAATGCAACAAGATCCCACCATTACTAAAGGTAAGTGATGAAGATAATAAGAATGGAATCTCGCATCCATACCAAAAGCTTATGGGATTCTACAAAGGAGTCTTGAACTTAGGACCCGATTACATTCGAGATGAGAGGACAGAGGAATGGCTCACACGCGGGCACATTAGCGTGCATGAGATGGAATAAAGAGAAACTGAAGAAAGTCTAACTTAAAGACTTCGCTGTAAACAAAAGTGCTTCCCTGGAGACAACCCGGAATGTTATTTAAATTTTATTGAGTCTGTCTTCCCAGACATCATTACGGCGTATCCGCTCCATACCATACGACGTATTGATTGTCTGAAAGTTATCAGTCTTTACTTTTTATGCACTTTAAAAACTTTATTGTCAGTTCTGGCAATACGACGTATTCATGCACATGATACGGCGTATTCACCAGACTGACCCATATTTAGTTTATTTAGTTTAAATTAACCGTAAGTACCAAGATAAGAATGCATCATTTTTCCTATATTTTACTCAGGACCTCGTGAAAGAAATATCGACAAATATTGGTGGAGAATTTACAAATCTAGAGATCTTGAAGTGTTGGAGTCTTGAAACCTTAAGACGGCTGTTCAACATGAAGTTTTGCTCAAAGAATCAACATGGAGAATCTACCGAGCAAAATAACAAGGGAGTTTCTCATTGTAATTCTTTTTAATGATTTATCTATACAACGAGGACGTTGTATAATTCAAGTGGAGGGATGGAATTAGAATGTTTACTTGTCTTATTTTTTACACTAAAATGCTTAAATTATGCTCAAATTTAAAAAAATTTCAAGCATACATTTGTGAAATTACTTGATACATAACCCGCACACAATAACCCTTGTTAGATATTGTGGTACGGGCAGGTGGACAGTATTTGTTCAGAAATTTAGTTTTAAGAACTTCCCAGATTGTAATCGAGCCTGATGGCTTAGCCATTTGCTTGCAGCTCTAGTCAGGGATACAGGGAAGGCTCGAAGCATGATTTGATCTTGAGTTACTTTTGGGATGTAAAATAAGTCAACAATCTCTAGAACCTTTTCGATGTGTTCGTTAGCACCTTTGTGTTCCGAATCACTGAAAGTATTGTCACGAAGTTCTTTAAGAAATTGCCCCTTTAATTCGAAAGGGGTGTTGGTTGATCGTGGGCCTAGTAACGCCCGACCCGTAATCTCCTTGGGTTTTGCTCATGTACTGCTCCATTGTTTCCATCATTGTTTCTCTTACTTCTTCCTCTGATTGTTCCTCGATGTCAAAAATGTGATCGAACTATGGTGAATTCGATTATACGAGACTTGGTGTATCGAAAAGCCTCCTTCTTGAGCGAAATTTTTGTTCTGGTTTTTTAATAGGTACTGAGTTGTTCCATTTATAGGAACTTCTTGTCATGCACTACCTGAAACAAATGACAATAAATCAGTAGGATATGTTCTGATGAGAGAAATCAAATGTAGAATCAAACACAATATACTTTTGGTTTACTACTGTTCAGTTGACGGCTATGCCGTATTGATTTAGTTTGAAATACGTCTATTGGTATGTTGAATACTAGTTACGTCGTATTGATTTCACTGTATACGTCGTATTGTTTGAAATAGATGCGCTTCGTTTAGGACTGTAAAAGGTTCATTACGATGTTCTAGTAGAAGTTTGATTCGTCGTATCCAACTGGTGGTTAATTACGGCCGTATCAAAGTGAATCAGTCAGAAACAGAATACTATTCTAAAAACCAATTAAATGCGGGAATTTAACAAATAATTTAAACACACAATGCAAATAAATACAAATAGAATTAAATAATTAGATTACACTAAACTAAACTAATTAAATGGTTAGAAATACTAATAAAAATAAGTTTATTAATTCTGCTCCCCGTGACAGCGGGTCGCCAAAAAACCTGATGTTGCTGGCGTTATAAGGGTCAATTATTTGATTATCAAGTTTTACATTTATATTTAGCCGAGAAACCTAAAACAACACTTTAACGAGCAGTGTGCCCGGTCAAGATGGAGTTTCGCGGTAAGTAGGGTGTCAAACACTAAGAGTGAAACATTAATCCTAAATTCTATTTAATTAGTTCTAATTAGTCTATTTACTGGTTAAACCTATGCTATATACGTTGTCTAATGATATAGGGGGTTTCAGCTTGAGAGACTGGCACAGGTTTGGTGTTCTGGTGACAATTATCAATTCAATAGACAATAAACACAAAAGAAGAAAATTAGAAGATAGAAAAGCGGTACAAGCCAAATGATAGAAAACTGTATTAGCCATATTAAATCCAGTTCAATGTCGGTTTGTTTGTTTTAGTGCAATGATTTACTTATCTTGAAGCAGCATATCATTCTTAATACTTAGGCGGGACATCATCCTAAGACCTAGACACGATTAATCATGTCACAATTAACGCATCCGCATAAAGCATCCTTTTGGTTTAATTACTAATCTATCTTCTGGGAATCAAAGATAGTGGGATCTTGCTTAAAACCCTAGCCCAATGGGACTTTACCCACTTATTGTTTGACGGTGTTTTATATACTGGTAGTCTGCTATTTAAATCTTTATCACTTAATTAAGAGCGTGATTGCTGAAACATAAACGGGTCACCTACTGGGTCCAAACTATGATCATAATCTCAAATACAAAGGACAGACGTTATTTGTGATCTATTGCGTCCAGTAATTAAAACACGATATGGAGCGAATCATCGATATCTAGATTACTTGTCTGTATCATAGATCCGGTGAATGATGGGTCGCATATTCAAAAACATAAACAAGTATGAGGTTGATAACATATTTAAACAATCAACGATCAAAATAATTAAGAAATGGATTTTAAAAACAACCAAACATTGAACTTTTCATTTAAGGATGGCTAATCCCTGAGGCAATTAGCCACAACCATTGTTATTATAAAGCGTATCAAAAATGAAAATTGATACGATTATGAGTAGTAACAATTACACGATGTCTTTATGGATTCGTGATCAATGCGTTGACCTTGGTGGTGTTTCTCTTCTAAAATTCGGTCTCAATGTGTTATGGTTAAAAGAATATTGATATTGCCACTGAAAACTCATTTTTGAGTTCTTCTATTTATAATGATGGAAAAGACTCGATTAGCCTGTATCTTGGCAGAGTTAATATGGCGTTATTGGGCTAGAATTCTTGGAGGTGCAGCGCTACATACTTAATCAATCAATGTATCATCCAATTTACTTGATTTACTGTATCTTCGAATAGTTATCTTCATGGATACGGCGTATGAAAACATAAGGGATACGACATATTGGGAATTGTGTCAACGCGTTTTCTTGTGAAGTTCAGGCGTGTACGCAGTATCTTCTTTTGTTTGGATTAGACGTATGTAGTAGAAATCATCACTCTTCAAAATGTATTCGTTTTAGCTCCAAATTATACGACTTTTAGCTTTTCTTCACAAAACACCCGCCCTGAATTACTTCATTTATCAACTTTAAGCAAATTATAGTACCAAATATGCAATAATTATTAAACAGTGGGCACCAAAACAGATGGGATCATTGATATAATAAAGTGATGTTATTTGCTGTCATAAGTATCCATCCAAGAGGATGGCAGAATTACTCTTAAAAATGGAACTCTGGAAAACCCTTCTAGGTCAAGAAGTACTAAAACTTCTGACGGATTGGCAGCTATACAAGCACAACTCAATAATCTTGGAATCATGAGATCAGAAAGGGAATGAATAAGTACTACGCTGCTCAAGTGGATTGCGGAAACAATGCGATGGACCCATTACACCAAAGATTTGCCCACTCATAAGAAGAATGGGAAACCCTCGAAGAAGCTAACTACACACAATTTGGTAGACATTTTCAAGGAGGGGGATATAGAGCAGCAGCTCCAGGATTCTATCAAAGGAACAACGCAAATCCTTCAGGACCTAAAGAACGAAGGAAATCTATGGAAGATACCATGAGCAAGTTTATGAGTGAATCAACAAAGAGATATGAATTAAAACTCCAATTGATTAAGAAAATCCGAGCTTCAACGGAGTTGACATTTCGAAACAAGGTAGCATAGATTTAAAACTTTTACAAATTCAAATTGGGCAGAATGAGCAAGTACTTACAGAAAGAGGATTTGAAGTCTAACTAGCTCTACTAAAGAGAACCTGAGAGATCATAGTCAAGTCGATTTCAACTACTATTAAAGCTGATTCATACCCGATATGCCGTATTGGATCCTCCCAATACGCCGTATCCACTGGACAGAACTTTACACTGATGTATGAGACAAGACAAACAACGATTCTGTTTCTAAGTCATTTGAATGTTTACTACTGTAAAGAAAAGAAGGGATCATATGGACCATAATTCTCAGAAGCTTACTCTAAAGCTTCACATATCGGTAAATCCATACCCAGAAAGAAGAAAGACCAAGGGAATTTCACTTTACCTTGCTTTAGTAATAATGTTTGCTTTGATAATACCCTTGTTGACTTGGGAGCTAGCGTTAGTGTTATGCCTCTCTCGACCTACCTTAACTTAGTATTAGGCAAATTAGCTCACACTAAGTTGACAGTTGAATTAGCAAACAAGACACTGAAATATCCAAAAGGAATAGCTGAAAACGTGCTAGTAGGTATTGGTAAATTTGTTTTCCCAGTAGACTTTATAATTCTTGATATGCTTGAGGGATATCAAAGTGCCCTTATCCTCGGAAGGACCATTCTTTGTTCTACCGCCTTGTTGCTAAGATTTGATGTTTACAAAACGAAAGATTACTTTATGGGTTTGGGGAAAAATAATTATTTTCACAAGTTCATGTTAAACCTGCCCATGCTAGTAGTTTATTTAAGAGGGTCTACATGCTAACTTTAGAAGAGAATGAATGGAGCTTGAATTTTTAGAAGTAGGCTTATGGGAAGAGACTTTTGTGATTAATAGATCATTAGACCCTTGATATGAGATTACATCAAATTAAATGATCTAATGAACCATTTGAGTTAGGAGAAATCAAATTGATGATTTGTTGCCCACCATGAGGGGGGAAAGGTGAAGGTTATGAGGTAATTGAGGTATTTAGAATAGGGATGATGGACTTGATACTAAAATTGATGAATTACCCTAGTTATTACGACTATGATAAGAAGATCCATATAGATTGTGCCCACAACTTAAAGTTTTCTGGAATGATAGGATTTGAATTTACGCACGCTAACTTATTCCCATTATTGTATTTCAATGTGATGTCCAAAAAGTTTCATAATTCTATATTGAAAGATAAAGATGGTTGTGCAACAAAGGGAATAATGTTTAGGAGCTTTAATGAATGTGCCAATTTTGTTGGAAATTTTCTGTTTTTGTGACGGATTTTGCAGTTTTAGATGATATGGATGCTTATCATGATGAAGGAATGGGTGATGTTATTTTTGGCGAACCATTTTTAGAGAGTTGAATTAACGCACAGACAGTTTCGAAGGGATGATTACCATTTACAATGGTAACGAAAGTATAACTTACCAAATGGTGCGATCACATCCGAGGTTTAAACACCACACTAATGAGCAATGCAACAAGATCCCACCATTACTGAAGGTAAGTGATGAAGATAAGAATAATGAAATCTCACATCCATACCAAAAGCTTAAGGGGTTCTACAAAGGAGTATTGAACTTAGGACCTGATTATATTCGAGATGCAAAGACAGAAGAATGGCTCACACGCGGGCACATTAGCGTGCATGAGATGGAATGGTGAAAAGAAGCTGAAGAAAAGTCTAACTTAAAGACTTCGCTGTAAACAAAAGTGCTTCCCGGGAGACAACCCGGAATGTTATTTAATTTTATCGAGTCTGTCTTCCCAGACATTAATACGGCGTATCCGCTCCATACCATATGGCGTATTGATTGTCTGGACGTTATCAATCTTTACTTTTTATGCACTTTAAAAACATTATTGTCAATTCTGGCAATACAACGTATTCATGCACATGATACGGCGTATTCACCAGACTGACTCGTATTTAGTTTGTTTAGTTTAGTTTAAATTAACCGTAGATAACAAAAATAGGAATGCACGTTTTTCCTATATTTTACACAGGACCTTAATGAAAGAAATATCGACAAATATTGGTGGAGAATTTACAAATCTGGAGATCTTGAAGTGTTGGAGTCTTGAAACTTCAAGGCGACTGTTCAACACGAATTCTTGCTCAATAAACTCAACATGGAGAATCTACCGAGCAAATATCAGGGGAGTTTCTCATTCTAATTCTTTTTAATTCCCGTATTTAATGTTTTATATATACAATGAGGACGTTGTATAATTCAAGTGGGGGATGGAATTAGAATGTTTACTTGTCCTATTTTTCACACTAAAATGCTTAAATTATGCTCAAATTTAAAAAAAATCAAGCATACTTTTGTGAAATTACTTGATACATAACCCGCACACAATAACCCTTATTAGATATTATGAGGATTTAACCTATCCATTTCCAAATGTTTACCCAAATTCCACAAAAATATGAGTGTGCCGGTGATGTTGTAGACTTTAGAACTTGGCTTGGTATATCACTCGAGACCGCAGTGATGAGTACTATGGATTTAGATGGAGTAACTTGTTTAAATTGGTAAATTTTAGGATTACACCCAAAACGCCTTTACATGTTGCTTATTAACTAACTACACTGGTTAGTTAACCCCCGTATAAACCCTTTGTTTACTCTCACTTTAAGAGTAAGATACCCCTAGAACAACCCGTAGAGCCAATCCTTTAGGAATTACACCAATTGTTTGTTTCGTTACACCTTTACACCTTAGCCTACCCTGTTAGATTAAGTTTATTTTACAGTTGCTAGTTGCTTAAAGTGTAAAGTTTGTATTTCCCGAGTCTTGTGTCAATTTTGGTACGGTTGGAAGAATTTGCACATTGCAAATGGGAATGTATATTATAGTCAAAACTCATGTATTTTTACTACCATCGCAATTAATGGTACGTCCGAAGAATGAAGAATTACCGAAGGAATTATCCGGAATTATTATGATCGTGAAGATGGTGAAATTACACCGAGTTTCGTAGTATAGTGTTAGCAAAAAAAATCGAAAAAATTAGAAAAATGGCAAAAAAGAGAAGGAAAGTTTGAAGATAATCGTTTCGCAACTACCGAAGGAATTACACGAAGGATCGATTATTCGTTGATATAAATCGACGATGTAGAGTATTGTATAAAGTGGAAGATATCGCCACTTGCCCTGTAAAGTATGTAAAGTATGGGATGATTGGGAAGTTGATCGTTACGGGAACACTAACTTTGTTGTTATTTTTGATCTATGATCAAGACGTTGTAAATAGTTGTGTCTTTATCATGGTAACGGTCGGGAAAAAGTGTCTAGCAACTTGTATTTTAGACTTAATCTATTTGTTTCGTAATTTTTATTTAACAACAATTTAATTCCCTTTCCTAATCATTAACCATGGGTTTTACGCGAATGAGGATGTGATCGAGCATGCATGTCTATTCCGTCGTTACGGCCATGTATGCATGTCTCAACTGCCTTGTTGGTTTATTACTATTGGTGAAAGTTAGAAGATCCATACCCTATATTACTCTACTATTCCTACTCTTTAGCTTATTCGAGGTGGGAGTGAGCAGTCACATGTGTCTATCCTATCGTTACGGGTGTGTATGTGTGGTCTTTGTCGCCCTCCTGGAATATTGGTATCGATAAAGATTAGTTAGAGTAATCAACCCTAAGCCTTATCATACAAACCCATATTTACCTTTATAAACTTGTTACTCCTTAGCTTTAGCGGTGGAGATGTGTATCCTTGCCAAGCTTATGATAGAATACTCGTCACGACTGAGCAATTGAGCGAATTAGTTACATGTTACCACATAGATTAGTTGAGTGATTTGAGTGTTTTCATCTTCTTATTTCGTGAGGTGTTTGGTTGTGTACTTGTAATAGATCAAATAAATGCTTTAACAAAAAATATCATTAGGGATACATTTTTATAAACTTCTAAAGGCTACTTGAGGACAAGTAGGATTTAAGTGGGGGGTATTTAATGACATCAAATAACGTTTATTTTATAGCATCATTTATCCCATGTAATTAATCCACTTTGGTATAATTATTGCACAGATTGGTACTTAATCGTTTGCGTTTGTTATTTGTAGTAATTATCGAGCATTTGGCAAAAGACAGAGAAAATGATGTGTTTTGAAGCATAAACGAAGAGTTCGAGAAAGTCACGGATTCCGACATCAATACGCCGTATCTAAAGAATTTGAAGAACTCAAGACCATTGCCTAAATTTGAAGAATACGTCGTATCCACATCAGTAGATACGCCGTGTATGATACTTTGGTCAAATAACAAGAAAAACACATTTTCAGCCAATACTCCGTACCCAAAACCTCAATACTCCGTATTGGTCAATACTCCATATCCGAAGAATCAATACACCGTATTGGTCAGTACGCCGTATTTAAAAATCGGATATGGCGTATCCAAACCAGCTTAAGAAAATTCTGGAATATTTTATTCGTAGAGCCCACACCAAGTTACCCTGATACGCCGTATTGAATTTCAATACGTAGTATCAACCAATTTTCAGAGTCTATAAATACCAAATCCTAAATACGATTTAGGGTATGCTTTTTAACACCAAGTTCGATTTTCAGAAGATCTATGAAGCCATAAAGGTCCTATAAAGTGGTCTAATCGATGGGAAAACTCTTGTACTCTCTACACTCCACTATACGCGTTTGGTTAGCATTATGTTTAATCGTTCATCTATGATTTCGTGTATTGTTACAATGACTATCGGCTAATACCTTTAGGTATTAGCCATGTTTATGATAATATAATGTTTTGATTTGTCTTTATATCGATTGTTCTTTATTCGTTGCATGTTGATTATGTTTATCACTTCATATTCGTTTATATGCTTAATTATGTGTTTTCCCTATCATTCACCTGGATCTAGTCCTACATATTTAATGCGCTGTAACTTCTAGGCTAAGAGTCTGAGATAGAAACATATAACGCTTATTTATATAGCTAGACTAATAGGATCACCAATAGAAAGCCCTATTTCGATCTATGGTTAAGTATATAGGTAGACTAAGCCGGTGACTTAGGATTACACATAACGTCCTGTTTCCACAGGTAGTTAAGTGGGTGTGGACTACTAGTATATGAATTTCCATTAAGCAGTAAGTTGGTAAAGCCTCTATGAGCTAGGATTCATTATAACCACCAATATAGTTTCCTAGATAAATTATAATCAACGGTGTGAGCTTTACGCAGGTTTAGGTTAATTGTGATAAGATTAACTAGCAACAAACCTCGAGTCTAGGGAGAAGATCCACCTAACTTTGGAATGATATACCACCAACGAATTAATACAATCATTGCACAAATAGACAATCAAGGCATATTATTAGATTAAACTGGCTAATACATTTTTACCTAAATTTACCTTTTTCCTATCTTTTGTAACACTTGTGTGCTTTATTTTTCATCACCTTAGGATAATTAGAACCAAACTCAAACCAGTCTCTCAGGCTGAAAACCCCATTTGCGTTAGTTTAGGTTTAATTAGAATAATTAGGTTAGATTAGTATCAAAACTAGATAGATAAAATACCAGTAGAATTAAGAGTTAACTTCCACTCTCAGTGATCGACACTCTACTTACCATGAAACTCCATTTGACAGGGTACACTGCCCGTTAAAGTGTTATTTTTAGGTATAGTCGGCATAAAATAAATAGTAAAACTTGATACATAAAATAACACCTACACAAAGACACATCATTAAGTATGTCTAGTTATCTTAGAGTGAACTTACTAAATTATTTTAATAAGTCATCCATGATTCTTGCTAAGCGTTTGGCTTAAAACATGAATTTTAGAGTCTCGTTCGGAAACTAGTCAGAAAAACAGAAAACTACGCAAGTTTAACATTTAAGTGAAAGAACAATTTAAAATCTATTCTTAGTCGATCTTAAGTCATCCTAATGTGTTTTAGTATAATGTGAGTCATTTCGTGAGCATTCGGTTTCGGTTGTCATTTAAACTAGTCTTGGTTTTAATCCCCGACACAAGACAAAACTCATGGGATTCCTCCCTCCCTTCTCTTACCATCGTGGACCACAAGGGGGACAAGGGTTGTCCTCCCTTTTGTCTTGTTACCACTATAAACCAAGACACCTTATGCATGTTATCAATTTCATACCATAAACAAAAACACACACTCTCTTTCTCTCTTTCTTTGTATTTAGACGAACACAAGGACACAAGAAACATTTCATTTTCAAATTTTGATCAAGGTTTAAGAGTCAAGAACATTCAAGGGTTGATTCTCTTGTAGTCTTGGGTAATCAAAACAATGTTTGGGTTGTTTTTGTGCGTCAATCCCCAACCGAAAACCATAAAACTTGTAAGTCTTCAAAACTTTAAAATTCTTGTACTTTTGGTAGCTAAATAATGATCAAATCATGGTTGTAGAATGCGTTTGTTAGAAATCTAAGCTTAAAATTTGACAAAAGAATTTAAAGGGTGCGTTTGGTTTGACGTGGACAAAAAGAAAGAAAACAAAAGTGGTCATCTTAATATCATGGTTGTTGTGGTAAGAAATCTTTTGTTGTCTAGAGCTTATTGATGTTTATTTGGAGGTCTAGCTTAAAAATAAGCTTGGTTAGGGCTTATCTGGTTTTTTTGAGGTTTGTGTTTGGTTCTGCCCAACCGTAAGTCAAAAAGAAGAGCCATGGGCTCGGCCCATGACTCATTTGGCTTATTTGAGTTTTGTTGTGTCTTATTTGATAGCTTCTGTGATAGTGGGCTTATTTTCGTAACTTAAATTGTGGTTTTGGGCTTTTGTGGGTTTCGGCCTAACAAGGAAAAAGGGAGACGAGGTCTAGGGTCGGCCCATTTGATTTTTGTTGGCTTATTTTGAGCTTATTAAAGCTTATTTAATTATTCGTTGAATCTTGAAAGAGCTTATTAGCTTATCTTATTTTCTATTTTGCTTTTGAGCTTATTCGATTGTTATTTTTGGTCTTAGTGGGCCTAACAAAGGACTCGACCCAATAAGGGATTCGTGGGTTGCTTATCGTGAAACTGGCTTATTTCGTGTGCTTATTGAGTGCTTATTTTGTAATTTAAATTGGTAACTTATTTGGTTTTGAACTTATAATCTAAATCGAATTATTTTTAGTTTATTTTGAAACTTTTAAGTTTGTTGGGCTCCCGGCCTAATAAGAAAAATAGGTTTCGGCTTATTAAGGGCTTATTAACCCCGACTTATTTTATTTCAAGTAAATAATTATTACACAGTTGATCTTATTTTTAAAGAACTAAAATTTTATTGAAACGAGCGGATATATTTTTGAACTTATTTAAGAACTTTCGAGCTTATTAGACTCGCGACCTAATAAGAATATTAAGCCATAGCTTATTTTTCGTGACATATTTTGGACTTGAGATCCTTATGCTTGAGTATAACGTATTTATTGAGCTAAAGAGAACTTATTTTATGATTGAGTATTGAAAAACTATTTTGGACCTATTTGGAAACTTAAAAAGATACTAGTGGACTTATTGGGTCGCAAAGCCCAATAAGATACCTATACTATAATTGTCAATGTTATCAGGCTAACTAAGAAGCTTTAATGGGCCGTAAGGCCCAATGATATAATGAACTAGAATGACACTTGGATTTTGAGTTAACTATTAGATTTGGGGATGAGTTTGTACTCGAGTAAACTACAATGGTTTGGAAAATTAATGTTGTCCCAGTTGTAGGATACCTCTTGTTGGATCCCACTTCAATAGATCGAATTCCTTAAGCTTGTTTAAGATTTAGTTATATTAGATAAATCTAACACAACTATAGTAGAAACTTTGTTGAGTGTATTAAAGATTATGCGAAATCTAATCTTTAATATTAGAAGAATTCTTAATGAAATAGTAACATAAGATCACAAATCAACAAAACAATAAAAGCTTGATATTTTTAAGAATAATACGAATACTCTTCTAGTATTAGGGTTATAAAACCTTGAATCTATGAATAACACTTATCAAATCGTAAAGCACACATTAAACTCTATACCCTAGGACCTCTTTTTATACACCAAGGAGTCCTAGTCGATTTATAATATATTCCTAAGACTTATAATATTCTCTATGATCTATTCTATAAATAACTAATACTGATCACGTAAGTAATCTTGATCTCCAAACAATCTTTATCCTTTCTTATGTCTTTATCCTTTCTCTGACAGTAGAAACTCAACATTAACTGAGCACAAGCAGTAGTAACTACTTAGAATATTTTTTCAATCTTCACCAGCAGTACTAACTTTACACTAGCAGCACTAACTTTATACTAGCAGTACTAACTTTACTAACAGTAGTAACTGTGAACTAGCAGTACTAACTTTATACTAGCAGCACTTACTACTTAGCATATTTTTCATTAAAGTTAATGAGCAGCACTAACTTTATACTAGCAGTACTAACTTTATACTAGCAGCACTTACTACTTAGCATATTTTTCATTAAAGTTAATGAGCAGCACTAACTTTAACATAGCAGCAGTAACACAAACCTTGTAACACCCTCATTTTGGACATATAGCAGCAAAAGCTAATCTGGGGTATTACTTCATGAATCACAGACACAATCATAGAAAACGACACAAAAGAGACGTTTTTAAAAGATACGTTATCATTCATTTAAAATCAGAGTTTTACAAAGGCAGGTCCCAAAATCTAGAAATATAAATTATAAATACCGAACCCTAATGATGAATTTTAGTGTGCAAAAAATGCAAAACTTATACCGATGACTGAGAAGAAATCATTAACCACCAAGTTTGACTTTTAGAAGAAAACAGAAGCCAAGAAGGACTTGCAACACTATTCAATCCATAGGAAACCCTTGTAATTTCTATACTCTAAATACGCGTTTGGTTTTTGGTATCGTTATTAACAGTTTAGTTTACTTTAATCGCTCATCTATGACATTTGTATAGTTACAATGGCTATTGGCTAATACCTTTAGGTATTAGCCATGTTTATGATAATTTAACGTTTGGTTTATGTTTATCTCGATTGCATCTTGTTCATTGTGTGTTGTTTTATGTTTATCAATTTATACTCGTTTACGTGCTTAAGTATGCGACCTATCATTGAACATATTCTAAGAAAAACAAATAGAGGCATTAGCCGTCGATTCCAATGCCGGGATAGCTCTCCATATCTAAAATTTAAGATCTAGAGTAATTAGGAATCTAAATAATTACTTGTCTTTGCCTTTGGTTTAGTGAACAAGTTGGACTAGCAGAGACCTTAGGATTCAAAAAATAACATTCTGATTCCTTAATAAAGATCTGTACAGGTACTACTATATATAAAAGAGCCATTAAGCATTAAGTTAGTAAAGCTCCTCGATGATCTAGGAATAAATAAAGCACCCATTATTGTCCTTCTAAAGATAGATTATAATAAACCATGATTGCTACTGCGGGATAGTGGTTTATTTGTGACAGGAATTGCCATGTCTAAGGGTTTGGGAAGAAGTATCGCCCTAAACTCTAGGAATGATATATCGACATCGATAGGACAATCACTGCACTCATAAACAAAACCTGCTTTTTTATAGATTAAATATGGTTAATTACATTTTCCTTACAATAGACTGACCGTTCTCTAATCTATTAAATAGTAGCTTTGTTTGGGTAATCTGCCAATCGCAATCTATGTAAATACCAAAACTCGTGCAGACTCGACCAGGTTTGCAAAACCGCCCATTTTTGCGTATTTTTAGGTTTAACTAGGTATAACATAAGAATAAGTTAGGACTTAATTAATAACTAAAATACCGGTTAGATTTAAGTATTAACACTCGCTGCTTAGTGAAGCCGACACCCGAACATACTTAACTACCTAACATCTAATCGAGTACACTAACACTACCGTTAGTGTTGTTTAGGTATAGTCAGAAAAATATAAATAGTAAAACTTGATAATAAATATTATCTACGCACAACGACACATCAACTATAGAACTCAAGAATAAATCAGGGAATAATTTGCTCACTTATTTTTAAAAGACAGTCAAAGTCGATCATTCCAAACATGGTGTTAAGATAGACCATATCATCATAGTCAGGATCCACAACTTGACCCTCAGGAATGTAACGATTTTCAATAATTTCAAAATCATTTTTCAAAGGCTGATTATATTCATTAGAAATAGTGGGAATGTAGTCACGAGTGTTTTTCTGGTCAGATGCAGTCAAACGAGGCATTATCACCTATTACATACACAAACAACAGATAACTTAAATATATATATATATATATATATAAATTCAAAAATATCCTATATATATATATTATATATTTAATATAAGTATAAACATAAATATATATATATATATGTGTGTGTGTGTGTGGTCTAACCGTGTTCGACAAAATGTTGTAAATTGTTGCCTAGTATGTACCTATATGCAACAAATGTGGAGTTACGGTTAACTCGACTCTAAATAAAAACCTATGAGTTAACCCAAACACTCTCTTATTTACTTTTGCTCATCCAAACGCATCAAAAATATATATTGATTATATATCTCGATCAATGGTCATGAGTTCATCATGCATGAGTGCAAAAACATTTTTAGAATGTATTAACAATGCATTAAAAACATTTTGATGAGGTTCCTAACATGAGAAATTTTTAAGAATAAATTAAGGTTTTGTTCATGTCGAATTTTTTTCCAAGCACACTCAATTGTGCAAATCTTATGTCTATGGGAAGCATAATATGTATACATTGTGTTATCCTAGTGTTAATTGCACAAGAACACCTAAGAAAATAAAAACCACCAATTTTTATTTTTGTGTTCAATCGGATTCCTAGACATAATTTGAGAAGAAAATATGAAATCCTTACAATTCTTGATGTGTAGATGTTTAAAGGATGATAAATGATTTGATGCACCTTCAAATTTGTGTTTTAATGGAAGATTTTAAGGTTTGGTGGTGTTTTCTCTCGTTCGTCGCTGGTATGGAGAAGAGGGGTAGTGTTTGCTATAACACCCTGTGTTTTCAATACATTGACGTCGTCAATAAATCCACAATGAATCTTTTGTATTGTACGTGTTTTGCTTTAAAATCGTAAAACGTTAAGTTTAATGCGCTTACTCCAAAAAATTAGCGTTCATGTTAACGGCCATCAAACTAATTAAAATGTTTACATCAAATCAAGTAATTAAATAATTATTTGAGAATAATTATGTTCTTTGTTTATTTGTATTTTTATAGATACGTAAAGTGTATACATTTTCGCGATAAAATACGTTAAGGCATTCCCAGAACCACCAAAACTTTTCTATGCTTCAACAAATACCCACATTTATACCCAATACATAAAAACTACAAAAATATGTCATGTATATGTGTATATAGCCGGATATGGTCAAGAGGATACAAGAAAATCTCATAAGAAAACACATTTCCTAGTTTTCATGGGATAACCTCAACTAATTAGGGACATGTATTCAATTTCTTCAAACTTTGACCAAGGACTAAGACCATGGACTTCCTAAAGACCCTCCCTATGTCTCCTTGACTAGTCTTATATCATATATACATGCATACAAGTAATAAGCCATCTATTCTCATAACACTTAGCAAAAAGATCAACTTTTCCTCCCTTTTCTTCCTCATTTGGCCACGGCAAACAAGCATCCCCTTAAGTAATCCATACAAAATTTTCTACCTCATTTACATACATACCTACATCATTCCTAAGATATACTAAGATGTTTTCTAAGGATTGTTAACCATTTTCAATAATTAGTTAAAGATAAAGGAAAGCTAGGTTTCAATGTAAAATTGGGGTTTTCAAGCTTGCTAGCTGTGTTTTAAGACAAAGCAAGGGTTTAGATCTTATTTCTCAACATCATCATTAAGGTTATCTAGCACCTTTATCTTTTCATTTCATAAGTTTTTATGCATATCTTAGTCTTTATAGCAAAATCACCATTTAGGACTTTTTAACACGTAAAAAGGATTTTTACTTATAATTATGGATTTGTTCACTTTTAAACATGTTATGATGTTAATGAGATCATGTAATATGAGTGTAAAAAGGATTGTACCATGTTGTTTTGGTGTAAAAATGGATAAATACAAATTAGGGTTTATAAAGTTAACTTAATATGTTACAAGTAAAAGTAATGCAAATGACATGTTAATCTTGTTTATGGACTTTTGGTTATGTTATATGATCACTAAAATAAAGTTATATTAGAAGTATAAATCTTGTACACACTTGGTTAATGTATAAAAAGTTCAAGTATAAACTTGTAGTAAAAAGTACTTAAGTAAAGTTTATATTTCATGAGATGTTTATTACTGTGACATCTTGGTAACTTGATAAATGTTAGTATGTTGACAATGGAACTTATTATATGTAACACATATAACATATATAGTATATATAATATTTGTGGTAAAGTTACAAAGTTAAAAGTATGAAAACAAAAGTTAAATATGGACTTAAGAAAGTCATCACAACTTTCTGCCAAAAATTCGTATAAAAATATATTTATTTTATATTTTTATAAAATACTACATCTCAAGACGAATCCGGACATGTAAGAAACTTGAAAAACGGATAAATAACGAAAAAGTTACGGTAAAAACAAGTTATACGATAAATAAACGGATTTATAAAAGAATTTTTATAAAACAATTTATAAAAATTATATAAAACAGCAAGTTTAGTATTTTTACACAATACACATATTTTTAGGATTCCAAATTGATAAGAAACGAAAATTTTCAATTAATAACGAATGAGTTATGAATTTCGCGAGTTTACGACAATTAATACTTTTATAAAACAATTTTTATAAAAGTTACTATTCATGACAGAAACATTTATTTTTGTAAACCTCATAAATAAATAGAACTTTCAATTATGAGAACGTGCTCGAAAGAATCGCTAAAAACGGAGCTATAACAAATAAAATACGACGTTTACGGGTTTTACGATAACTAAAACTATAAAAATAACTTTATAACTGGCGTGAACAGTAAAAAGTACTGTTCATCAGAGGATCAAAAATATGAAAATGTCAAATTATGATAACTCGTCCTAATACGAAAGCGTGGGCATAAGAAACGTTAAAATCGGGCTTAAAACGCGAAAGTTACGCTAGTTTTACTACAACGGTAATTATAAACGTTTTAAATTATTAAACACAATTTTTCCAAAACAATTAGATGGTGATTAGCTATATATAATTATGCTGTATTAAATTACCCAATGTGAATAGTCCTTATACGACCCTAATTTAAATAGTTTGCAATCTGACATTTACTGACGCTTATCCGTGATATACTTGATATTCGCTCACTCAAGGTGAGTTCATAGCCCCACGTTTTACATGATTTGTTTTTACAAAGTTTTTGGGGTGAGAAACATGCAATGTTTTATAATTGGACACAAGTGGTTAAGTTTTATATTATGATTACGTGTTGCCTAAGTAGCGATAACCCTAGTTGAGCCCATTATCATGAACTGTCAGTTACTGGATTGTGAGCGCGAATGTTATGAATAGATCTATTGGGATTGACATCCCCGTTCGGGTGATTAGTTATCACTGGGCAAACGAACGTATACCATGTCAAACGTAGGATGTTGCGGGTTAGAACATCATCACGGGCAATGTAGGCCATTTATATGGTATTCATTTATGTCGAGCTTCAGTGTCATGAGCTTAGGGCAACGTAATTACATTTATATGATGTCTGCATCTGTTGCATTATCATACACTTGGGAAATCTTGTGGTCCTACAATATATGATTTATCAAACCTATGAATTCACCAACATTATTGTTGACTTTTTAAAAGCAATGTTTTTTAGGGGATCAGTAAGAATAAGGTGCCAAGGATACATTGGTGATTGTGTTTTAGGATGTCATGCTAAAGATATGGTTGCTTAGTGTTTTGGGAAATTCATGTGTTAAGAACCAGTATCTTGTAATAATAACGATGAACAAGTTAAAGCTTCAGGCTATTTGTAACTAATACTTTGTTAAATCCAATGTATCAGTTTTAAACGACTTTTTTTGGTCGTTCTATATACATCTTGTGTTATTGATCTGATAAGTAACACGCCCAGGACCCTTATTCCGCTGCGACCCAATTTGGGGGTGTTACACAATTGTTATACTTGTAACACCTCTAATATTCATAGAGCCCATTATATCTCATGTAACAGCCCAATATTTATACATCTCATTTAAAAACTTGTAACATCTCATTTAAAAAATTTGTAACAGCTCATTATTATAGTAACAACTCCAATTAAAAATATAGTAGCACCTTTAAAACATCATCATCATAGTAACAGTACCAGGCCATATATAAATACGATGTAACATAAAACACACAAACGAAGATTACAAAAACTTATTTCTCCATTCTCTCCTCTCTCTCATACAAACCACTTTTTTCCATCTCAACCCCCCACACATAAACCCTAACCGCCAGCAGATCCGCCGCCACCATCAGTAGAATCCGCCACCGATACCACCCTCTCTATTATTGGTGTTTGAGTTTTGGTGGTTTCATGGTGTATTGGTGGTATTGGTGGTGTTTTTGTGCTTTTTGTCGGTTTTTGGGTTTGTTTTGTGTGGTCCTTTAACTGGGTCTGCGTGAATGTTATTCTTTTAATTTAGATCTGAGATAAATTTATGTTGGTTTTAATTTAGTTGATAAAACTGCTGTTGTCTTGCCGGAAAGTTGTTGCCACCGTCACCGGAACCGATACCACTACAGAAAACTCCACGTCAAAAAGGTGCTTGCAAGTATTAATTTGTAGATCTAGATATTTATAAAATTTATGACTTTTTTGTGTTACAGTAGCCGCTGAGTCGCCGAAAAAAGTTATCGCCGCCGCTGAGTTGCCGGAATCAGCCGCCGCCTACACTGAACTGCTTGTGTGGCCATAATACGTACGTTTTGTTTTCAAATCTTTAATATTTTTTTATAAAGTTATTTATATGAAGTTTTGTAATAAAGTTATAGTATTTGTAGATATAAGTTTACATAAACTTTTTTTTGCCTTTTATTTACAGCCGCTACTCGTCGCTACTTCACCAGAAAAAGTCGATGCCTTTACTGAACCGCTGCCGTCGATAATTAAAGGTATAATCATTAAGAGTTACAACATTGATGCTTGCAATTAACCATCGTCGGAACAATATCGACACATGCTCTTTGTTTGGCACGTGAATACGAGATATGCCCATGGTGTTCTTTTTTTCCTTTTTTTGTAAATTAGTTATTTTTACTATAAATGGTGGTTAATGGTTATGATCAATGCTAAGTATTGTAACCATCGACATTTAATTGTGTGTAAACGCCTTTATAGTTTCAGTTATAAAAAAATCAAAAGCCTCTTATGATCAATGCTATTTATGATGAGTTACAACTCTTATGATCAATATTATTTATGATAGTTACACCTCTTATGATCAGTGCTATTTATGATGGAGCAACTCTTATGATCAATGCTATTTATGATGAAGTTACAATGATATATACTTGGGTTAAAATGACAAAGTGACAAATTTTCGAGACCGAAGTTGATCTTTATAGAACAAGGTTCGTGCATCGCACCAATCCCGACTACGTCATAAAGAGTTTAGCACCCTTTCTTGAAAATGTAGGAATGTTGAATGTTGAATCTAATCTAGGAAACTATGATATACAATGCTGAATAATAAATTCAGTCATCAATACCATTATAACATTGTAATAGCCTAATTAATTTATCATTGTAACGGCCTCCAATAATTATTAAAATGTGTAACTGCTAAAAATCATTACTATCGATAATGATTATTAAAAATGTGTAACCGCATCCACCGTATAAATCCACACAAACCATTTCATATCTCGCACACACAAATGTTATTTTACAGCAATATCGCATATCGTTATGCGAAATGGTTACCACAATATCGCATAGCGTTAATTATTTGCCGCTAGGAATTCTCGGTGCTATGCACGGGTACACGTCTAGTATTATAAAGAAATGAAACATTTATGTCAAAATGCATCATGGAAGTTAATTTGTATGGCAGGGGTGTATATATATATATAGAGTAGGGATCCAGTGAGAAGTAAATTAAAATAAGAAGTGGTGAGAAGTGACTAAATTTATTTGTTTATATTATATATAGTCATTTTCTTTGCGAACCACTTTTTTGTACAGGAAACTACAGAACCATAGATGTAACATTAATGATCATTTTATCAATGGAGGAGATCAATTGTGCTATTATTGATAAATAATGTAATACAAGGAATGTTTTGTAAAAAAAATTAAATGACTTAAAGGCATTTTAGGAATTTCGTTATTGTTAGTTTTCCATAAAACTGGCCCATATTTGTAGGGGTGTTATAAGGTTTATTTAATTTCTGTCATCTTGCTCTATTTCAATTTTCTTCCGCGAACCCTAATTCAGCTTTTGAGCCTCACTTGTACACAAAATGCTGCCTTATCCATTATAATTAGGTGGGGGTGTGGTTTGGGTCGGGTTGTCGGTTGTTCATGTCGTTTCGGGGTTGGTCTGGGGTGATTGGGTGGGTGTGGTTCGTGCGGGGTTCAGGGGGTAGTTCTTTCGGCGGGGGAGGAGAGGCAGATGTGGAGGGGTGGGTGGGTTCGTTGGTGAGGTTACGGGGAGAGAAGGAGTAGTGCGAAGTAGGGATGTGTTGTTGGTTAGTTAGTTATATTTTTTTTTTTTTCTGTTTTGACAATTTTTTTCTTTTATTTTTCTTTTTTTAATTATTTACTCCTTTTCTAAATCATTTATTTAGATTTCTTGTGTTATAATTTTGAGATCTGTTCCTACTATTCGTGAACCGTCAAGTTGTGATTTGAGGTTGTGGTTTTCTTTTCAGATCTCGTCATAGATGTCACGAGGTCAATATGTGATTGAATTTATTCCAAGAAGTGAAATATGAGTGGAGAACACGAGGCGTGAAGGTTTTGATCCAATTTAATCCTTTAAAAGAATTTGGGAATGGTTCTTTGAGACATCTCTAATAATTTATATTTTTGTTTATTGCAGCTATTTTATGAAAATAACTTTAGGATGGCACAAATGTGCTTCTTGAAGGCTGGTGATAAATATTATGAAACATTAAGGATGCGGCAAAGTTGTTTGGTTCTGTTAACAAAAAGGAATTGGCTTCTGAGTGCTTTTTTGAAGTGGGGGATTATATAACAACAGGTAATAAAATTTTGAAACATAAGAAACTTTTAAAGTGATTTGTTTCACTTTTACTTTTAACTGTGTCATGATTTATTTTTGTTTGGAGTAATTGAATTTATTGAGCATTTGATTTCAATTTTGCTTGATATAAGTGAAAAGTGTTATACCTGGCGTTCTTGTCTTTGAATAAGGTGTAAATGTTAGTATAATGAAAGTAATAATGCTACTGTTGGCTTAGTTAAAAGTTATCAATTTACTTTGAATCGTTTGTAAAGATGTAAGTAAACTAGTACAATATTAAATAAAAGTGATCTTCGTTGAACAAGCAGCAAAAGGATTTGATGAGCTTGGTTAATTAGTTTATTAAAATTTGTGAATAAAAGATTAGACTTACTTGTCATCAACTAGTTATTGGCATAATTATAAATAGTGAATAAGATCTAAGTTACTTGTTATGAACTATTCGCTTCATGAGCTGCACATATATGTGTTTGTTTATCGTTTATTTATGGATGACATAATTTGATATAATTAGTTTTTTATTTTATTTTTATATTTGTTTAAGAAGGATGGCACAATCATAGGAGTGACGGTGTGTGATGAAGACGATCAATGAATTCACTTGTGCTTTTTGATGGCATGCACAAATGTTCTCGAAGCCGTGCATATACGTTCTCGAAGCCATGCATATATGTTCGCGAAGCGTGCACGCATGTTCTTCGAATAGTGCACACATGTTTTGAATCTATTGCACATCTATATTTAACAATATATATTTGTATTTGAATTGTATTTTATTTGATATCAAATTTTGTGTATTGTATTTATGTTTTTGCTTTGTTATAAATTTAGTGATTACATGTATACGTTTTTTGTTATAAAATTTTGAAGATAATGTACACTAGAAACATATGTGCAAGTACCATTTTAAGTAAAAAACAAGTTTATAAACAATTGTATGCAAGAAACTTATGTAAATTTTTAATATTAAAAAAAACACATATACACCTTTTTTTATATAAAACACTTGTATCTTTGGAAAAAAATTAACAATATTAAAAAAAACATATATGCACTAGTTTTTTTTTTGAAAATATGTATGCTGAAAAAAATATATAAAACTAAAAAAAAATACTATTTTTTTAATTCTGAAAATTATAAGGTTAAAAAAATGTTTTTTAATAAAGAAAATTTAAAAAGAAGGTGAAAATACATTTTACTATTATACCCTTTCTATTTAAATAAAATTATTTGTTAATATTAAATTCTTATTATATATATAACTTATATATGAGGCTAACTATGACTGGATTAATATGAAATAGTGACTCAACGCCACCTCACATGGCGCAAACAACGATGACATTATATATATATATGTATATATATATATATATGTATATATATATATATATATATATATATATATATGTATGTATGTATATGTATGTATATGTATGTATGTATGTGTATGTATGTATATGTATGTATGTATGATCCGTCCAAACTACACCTTAAAATATATATAATATATAATAAAGTATAAAATATATATAGTAAGAATAGTCTAAAAGCAGAATCAATAAAACCGAGAAGTAGTATAGAATTTTCCCGGGTCGTTTATCCCCAACGAGGCTGTGCTGGAAAATCGATACAGTCGAAGATTTGAGTTTTGGATTACACTACAAATTTAATAGCACAAACTAAAAACGATTAACTAGCACGAAATTTTAATACACGAAAATTACAAACGTGAG
>BQNB010007735.1:0-14714 GCA_026074375.1 Tanacetum coccineum | reverse complement strand
ATCTCTTTAACTAAAACTCATACACTCTCAACTTGTATCTAAATGTTCACTAACACAAGATGAGCTCTAAAATCCTGAGAATCTATTAACTCTAAAAGTACTTCATATTAAAAGTGTCCTGGTGCTAGGATCAATTTATTAAACTCAAAACTTGGAATCTCTACAAACTAACTTCTAAATTCTTTTTAAAACTTGATGATATAACCTAACTCAACTAAACAAAAGTTTTTGACAGGATAATGTTGACTTTATAAGTCAAATACATCTAAATCCAAACACTCCTTTATTCTGTCTGTCTCAACTAAAATGCACTTAAAATCTATTTTAAAGCTTAAACTTCTAAAACCTTTATATCTACTTCTACTTAAACTAACCTATTAAAGCTAGTTTAACACTTAAACTAACAGCTTATTTAGAAAAATAAGCTACTTCTTCAGTTAGCCTAATACACTTAATATGACAGTTTAAAAAGAAAAATTATGATTACACAAATTTTAACTAATGAAAACTTAAAACAGCTAGATAACAAGCCTAAACAAATATGTTTGAGAGAATTGAACAGGTATGACTAGTAATAAGCAAATGTTTTAAGCTAAAATTAAGCTGAAATGAGATTTGAGAAATGAAACCTTAATTTTTTTGTAGTCTCAGTCACAAGCCACTCTTGTTGAGTGAGTGGCTTAAACATACACCTAAGTGGCACCTTGCCTCTAAACCTGAGCTATAAGCTCAATAAGCTTTTAAAAGCTTATTAACTCCTTGTTGCTTCCAAAATGAATGAAAACTGAATTTAAATAAAAGATATTGAACACTAATGAACAAAGACAGTATATAAAAGCTTTTAACAAGTGTTGAACAACTTTTGAACTTAAGAAAATGTAATAAGCATCAATGAGCTTATCACAAGCTTATTGTTAAAAAAACAGCTTAAAACATGAGAATTTGAGAACAAAACACAACTGAACTGGTTTATTGCTTTTAAAAACAAAGAGTACAAGTGAAGAAACAGAGATTACAACTAAGTTGAAGAACCTAAAAAGCTTAATTCGATGAACAGTACAAAATAAGAAAAATTACAAAGAAAACTGAAATTAAAAACACACTAACTCCCTTTCTCTGGTCATCTTTCTTCCTCTTGTATAAGCTAGGAAGTCTTTCTTAGCTTGTGTTTGTTGTGTTTGTGTTGTGAGAGCAAAACCAAACATCATCCTAGCCCTCCCTTTTTGCCTTGGTACCCAAACCTTTGATCCGAGCCCTTCATTTGTTGTGGTGCCCACTGATTGCCACAGTGGCAATGGGGTTTAGTGGAGAGGGGGTGATGGTTTGATCCCTTGTGTAAGTATGTGAGGTTGAGTGTTATGGGGAGAGGGAAAAGGTGAGGAAGGAGAACCCGTGAATTGGTCCTGTGTTTTTGGGATTCAAAAATGGCGGGAAAAAATGTTTATAAAGGTTGGGGGTGACAGGGCACAAGTTTACCCATTTGGCAAAAATGGCCCCTTAAGGTTATAAGGGGTGTTGCAAGGTTGGTCCTTGTGGGTTAAAGGGTTTTGGGATTTGGCAAAACAACCCCCCAAGGGTTATAAGACCCTTTACAGTACACGTCCTTGGTGGTTATTACTTAAGAGACTTGGCAGTTTTGCCCCTTGTAATATAACTTTGGCATATTGGCAGTTTGGCCCTTCTCTTCTTTTCCTCTTAATTTCTTTTATAAATATAAGTTTAGGGATTTACAAGTCTAGTCCCTAAACTTATATTTCTTGACTTTTGGCTTCGGGGTTGACTTGGGTTGACTTTTTCAGGCTTGGGCTTCGTTTTTCTTGACTTTTGTCGTTTTGGCTTCGTTTTTCGTCTTTTTCTTAATTATCCGTTCCTGCACAATACAATTAGCAAAACAAGCATATATTTGGCATTTTAAGTCCGTTTTTGGTTATTTTAGCTCGTTTTTAAAGGTAAAAGGTATGTGTAATTAAACACATACCAAAAATCCCCCATACTAAGGTATTGCCGTGTCCTCACGCAATGTTATGAAGTAAACATTTACGAAAACTAAGAATCTCAATCCCCCTCGACTAATAACTTTGAAAAGTAGCTAAGTGTTCGTCAAGGGAAACTAAAGAATCAAAAGCTTCGACAAGTCCCGTTTTCACCATTTTTTATCTATACACTAACTATCCCTAATATTTTTGGATTTTCCTTTTTCTTTTCTCGACTTCCTGTTTGACTTCCTTTATTATATCAACATTGGGATCATAGAATGAGAAACGCCCATAGAATAATCTACGGATGTCCTGACGGATAAATTCATCGTCCCCGATTTTTCACTAGCTCCAAACCAAGCAATTAATACAAGATCATTTGTCATTTTTTTGTCTAAATGCTATGAACTCATACTATGACTTGTTGAACCTTTTACTTCCAATCATGAATATTTGATTTAAATGTGTGTTACTTTTTCACTAACCATAGATCACTTATTTTCCATGTCGTGATCAAGATGAATCATTGACTCAAAGCAACACTTATTAGACCTTGTAACTTGATTTTAAAGAACGAGATTTTAACTGTAGAACTTTTTGCATACCTTCTTCATCATTATAATCATACGTTCTTAGAAAGTAGGATTGCGTTGCTAGTTTGAAAAACACCTACTTGGCCTCGATACATGGTTGGATTTCACATTCTCAACGACGGTGTTTTAGTTTTGAAAAACCCACCCCGTTTCTAGCGTAGTGGGAAATCACAATCAAACCTTCTTCCTAATATGGCTCTTAGGATTTGTGTCTTTGTTTGAACCCTCACACTAGACATCGCTTCCTGGTGTGGTATCTCACACACCAAATCCCTAGAAAGTAAAGAGTCTTAGTTTGAACCACCTACCTCGTGGTTAGTGGAGTGGGATTTCACGACACATCTTTTACTTGTTTCCATTATTCTAATGTATGCTTTATTAGTATAATTTCCAATTTTATGCATTTTTGTTTCTTATTTTATTCATGCTTCTTTGTCAGTTTTAACTTTCGAAATTATTAATAACAGAAAAAATTCGCTTTATAAGATAATCAAGTTTACAAATTTGAAGCTTTTCTTAAAAACAAGCGATTGACTTAGTTGAATTAAGAATTGAGGAAGTGAGATGAGGTGGATTCAGAAAGCTAATGGGAGAAAAAGCCCTAGTTACTCACATAGTTTTAGAAGAATCTTGCTCAGCAATAAACTTATATTTATTCTTTATCACTTCTTGTTCTTTCCTTATTAAAATTCGAAGCAATCGAATTCGTGAAAGCTTAGCCTACAGTGTAAGTTGAGGAACTAGTAGAGGGGCTCAACACGCCTATCGAGTCAAAATTTATTTATCATTTCTACCACATTAGAAAGTCAAAAATTTGTGACAAAACACTTATTTATTTTTAAAAAATTTTAAACAAATTTTCTTTTTTTTTTTTAAAATTTTTCTATTTTTTTTTTGTGGTATTTTTGCAAAATTTGGTGTAAAACGAGATTACGTGATAACAAGACTGCAGCAAAAATCAAATTGACAAGATCCACCCTTACTAGAACTAAACATCGTCCTCGATGTTTTCAAGGGGTTCCTACGTATATTCTAAGCCGTGTATGAAGTGTGCCAAAAGATAAAACGTTAGTTGAATTAGTTTTGGATACTGGATTTTCCCAAAAATGAAGCTGTGGATGTGAAAACTCATGTGGATACTGCTAGCTTGAGAGTCTTCACAATCGGGAAAATCCTGGTCATACAACAAATGCACCAAAACCATGGACAAAACACGGGTAATGGAAAATGTAAGCCTCCTGCACACACCAAAAAACTTATTTATTACTACTATGATAAGGCATGGGTGCCTCCTCGAAGCGCTTGTTTTAGGTCCCGACGCTGACCCATTTCCTGATATTACATTATTCCTTAGGGAAGGTTTGGAGATCTGGGACAACTTCGTTGGTATTGTCCTCCTCCATATTTTGTGTTTTATACGATGACCATTTACTTTAAAATTTGGCCGGAGTTTTGAGATAAACTCGACGGTGCATAAGGGGAATACTTGAACAAGGGTGATATGGTCCGGTCTAAGGGTTTTCAATTTGGCCCGTGAGAATCTTCAGTCTGAGTTGAAGTGGAAGTACTCGATCCACCAAGTTGGATAAAAACGCGGTTTTTAATCTTTGCTTCCAATGGATCCTCTTGGTTTTCTCTTTATAGATTAAAGGGGGAGGTTTTTTTTTTCGTTGGCTTTGATCACGAGGTTTATAAGTTCTTCGGTTGGAACTTTCCTGTGACTCACCGCAGTTAGAACATTACATGTTTTGTATGTTGAGGGGCCCAGTAGGCTTTGTGCTCTAACTCGATCGGTAGATGGGACATGCCTTTCATACACAGCTTATATGGAGTGCACCCGATTGGTGTTTTGTATGCTGTGCGGGAATGGCCCATAGGCAATAATCTTGTTTGTCCGACCTAGAGGACGATATTCTCCCACGGTTCTCTCAAGAATACGCGTTAAACCACGATTTGACACTCTCAACTTGCTCTCACTTGTTTGTGGGTGTTCGCGGTGGAGAGACGGTGAGTGATCTGTACTTAAGCATTGGGACTTTGTAACAACTGGTCATTGCAAAAGTGTGTTCGCGATCAACTTATGTTTAGTGGGGGGCACCAAATCGAGAAATCAGAGTGTTTGTAAAATTTGCAACAACTCGGGCATAACCAATTGGTGGGGAGCGCTTTTGCTTCAACCCATTTTTGCAAGTAGCAAATCCCGGAGTATGTTACTTGTTCCCTCTTGAAGAGGGAATGGCCGTAAAATCAAATGCCCCAGATTGTCACAAAGATTTCGCATACTTGGTTGGATGTTTCGTGGCATCTAATCACGTTGCGTAATCTTTCCTTGCCGTTGACAAATGTCACAATGGGCTGACAATGTCCTGTGGGCGTCCTTGTAGTTGGTTGGCCATAGATTCTCTGAGTTCAAAGATTTTTCTTGCTGTGTAATTGACCATAGTGTCCCCAGTGGGTCCACTGGTGGCAAGCTTTGAGTATGTCTAAAGCTTCTTGCCCCGAATCACAACGTCTGATCACTTAGTCAAGCACAGTTTTTAAACAGTAAGGGTCGTCCCAGCTAAGTAATGTTTAACACTTTGAAGAATTTTTCTTCTGTTGGGACGACATTCCCTTGACAATTAACTTTTCCCGCTTGGTAATTGCGAAATATGCTCAATCCATGGGGTATTTTATCTTTAAGGGCAATAGATCCAAGGGTTTCGAGTAGGAAATTGTTCATTTGATTTCTTTGTTCTCAAACTTATCTTGGTGAGGGATTTTCATTTGAAAGATGTCCTGACCGAAGATTTTTGCTCCTTTTTTGTCTCGAATTTCAAATTCAAATTCTTGGAGCGAATAGGATCCACCGCATGAGTCTTGCATAGCATCCTTTTTGCAAAAAGTTATTGTTGGCAGAATGGTCAAGTATACACTATGCTTTTGGGACATATCAAGATATGACACGGATATTTCTCAAATGGCATACACTACGGCAGAGAAGTAATTCCTTTTCGGTCGTAGTGTAGTGAGTTTGAGCCTCGTTCATAGTCTTGCTAGCATAGTGTATAGGTTGAAAATGCTTGTTTTTTCTTTGCCCGAGGACTGCCCCAATTGCGAAGTCGCTAGCATCACACATTAGTTCAAAGGGCAAGTCCCAGTCGGGAGCAATTAAGATTGGAGCCTCAGTCAATTTTCTTTTGAGTGTATTAAAGGATTCGATACACTCTTCTCGAGAAGAAAAATGGAGCATCTTTTTCCTAAGCAAAGTGAGTCAGTAGGAGGGGCAATTTTTGAAAGTCCTGAATAAATCGTCGCGGTTAAAAAACGGCGTGCCCAAGGTAACTACGGGACACCCTTTACAGTAGTCGGATGAGGGAGCTTGGCTATAACTTCGACTTTAGCACGTTTTCAACCTAATTCCGACTTAGAAAATTTTGTGGTCCGGACAATGCCTTCTTTTACATAAATATGGCTCTTCTCCCAGTTTTATAAGACATTTGGTCGTCTTCACACGATTCAACATCTTTTCCAAATGGGATACGTCACGTAGAAAAGAGTTCCCCGAAGACTGAAAAAAGTCATCCATTATCCTTCCATCATTTTTTCAATCAATATCGTGGAAGATTTGCATTCATCAACGTTGGAACGTACCCGGTGCATTGTAGGGCCAAATAGGCATTGCGCGATTAAGGCGAAGTTCCCGTATGGGAAGTAAAGGTTGTCTTTTCTTGATCTTGTTGGGTCAATTGGGATCTGAAAAGTAACCCAAGAAACCATCGAGGAAACATGTAGTATTGGTTTCAATGCTAGTCTTTCGAGCATTTGAGTCCATGAAGGGCAATGGAAAGTGTTCTTTTTGGGTGGCTTCAGTTAGCTCTTCTGTAATCAATATACTTCTGCCATCCCGTGTCCAATCGAAGTAGGAATACTGTTCATTATCATCATTGTGATGTCGGTTATCCCTCCATTTGTAGGTCCACAGGTGTACCGGGCTTAACCAAAGGGCTGTCAGAGATGGGTAATATCAATCCAGCGTCAAAGGAGTTTTTAACCTCCTTTTTGATAATGTCATGGATTTTTGGGTTTACCCTTCTCTGGACTTTGCACAGATGTTTGTAGTCCTCTTCCATTAGGAATTTTGTGAGTACTAAATTCTGGGTTATACACCTTTTATATCGGATGAGTTTCAAGCGATGGCTGCTTGTGGGACTTGAGACATTGAGAAGAGCTGCTTTTCCTCATCTTTTATGTCTTTAGCAATTATTGACAGGCAACTTGTCGTTCATCTTCTTAAAATGCGTATTCAAGATGGGGTGGCAGTTTCCTTGTGTCAACATCTCGGGAGGTTCATCCATGGAAGGTTCAACGGTTTTATCTTTCACAGAGTTTGAGTTCTTTCCTAAACTCTGGGCAGGATATTTTCTTGATTTGGGATAGGGGGGTGGTGGTCACTGTTCAAAATTGCTTCTAGAAAGAAGGATGTCCCCCTCAGGTTCCTGTTAAGTTGGATCAACTTCTGATGAAGTTGGATCATCTTCTAGAGCAAGAAAGGAATTGCTTCTTCAAATTAAAGGAAAATCACTGTCACCGAAAGGAGTGAGATTTGGAGATGCAGTGAAACAATAGGCTCATAATCATGGAGTGGTATTTGCCACTCGCGATCACGTTTGGAAAAATCCTAGGACCTTCTTGAGGAATACCTATCACAAGCCATATCAATGACGTCGATTTGGTTTTACCGTAATATTGGTTGTAATCAGCTGTGTATTCTTGAAGTTTGGTCCAGTTGAATGTGGAGGCCTCCTTGCCAAAACGAAGGGTATTTCACCCTTCATATACTATCTATCATAAAGCATGATGGTTTTCAAGATAACATCGCCCGAGATTAAAGGTACTCGGGGGTCTGGTTTACATTCATCAAACTTACGCGATGTCAGCTGGAAATTGGATTTTCCCACATTACAATAGACATCTTCAGCGATACGATCGGTTTAGTAATCGAAACGTCAGCTCGTTTAAGGTCATGCAAGTCGAGGTCAATCTCAGGAAAGAGATAGAAATGTTCCATACAGTATAAGGCATGAGATTAATGCTCGCACACCAAGATCGCCAATGCGGTGCATGTAGTTTCCTGTATATTCACATGGAATCAGAAATCGGCCGGGTTCCAAGTTTCTTTGGTAACTTTGTTGAGGTTTGACCGCTGAACAGTTCTCATTTCAAAGGAGTTCTTGCCAATTGCTCAATTTTTCTTTGTTTGCCATTCAAAGTTTTTAAAGTTGAGCAAAATTTAGGCATGAGCATCAAGGCATCGGTAAAGCTAATCTCAAAACTCAAATCTCTAAAGATTTCATAGAATTTCTCGATTTGGTCGTTAGCTTTTTCCTTGCGCCTTTCATCATTTCTTCTTGATGGAAATGGAATTGATGCTTTAGGAATTAGAGTAACAACAGGAGCAACAACAGGAGCAACATTGGGCTCAGGATTTGGATTACGAGACTGAATTTGAACAACAGGAGGTTGGACGTCTTCGGTGCTTTTCCGTTATTAGGTGGGAGGCATCGTGTCCTTTGTCACTCGGCGTTCATGATTAATGCTTCGGTCCTTGGTTAGGTAACTACACTTCGGGTAGTGATACCTTTTAAATCTTCCTTTGGGTTGTAACAGTGTTACAAGAAGGTTCCATGAATCCGGAAGTAGAAGTTGTATTAGCTAGTAACAAATTTTGCCACATTCTTGTGTGCCAGACAAGTTCTACGCCTTCCGGTACTTGCTCAGTGCCACTCCCGACAACATTGCTGATACATTCCCCCGCGCGTCCGCGACCCTCCTCTGTCTGTCGGTTCAAAGCCTTCGTCACTAACTGGTCTGCGCGCCACCATAACTGCTCGTTATAAATCTCCACTCGCACCACTCAATCCGGCGCGCCCCCATGTGACATATCTTTCAAATTGTTTTTGAACAACTACGCCTGATGTACCTCGTCTATGTGTCTGAGATGCAGGTCCTTGATGACTGCTTACTGGTTGTTGATTGACCGTGAGGTTTGATAAATCTGACCTTGGTTCATTGGGTTTTGGGTTTTGTGATGAAATTGTATTCTCTGTTTGATTGAAGTTATTTCCTCGATTGTATTGTTTTGACTAGTTGCGATTGAGGATTCTGACAATGGGAGGAAGGAAAAAACCAGTGAGGTCGAATTTGATTTGAGACCATCGCGAGGTCGTAATAACCAGAATTAGCTTGGTTGAAATTTGCCCGCAGCGGCCTTGGGAACATATATATGTCTTGGATCACTATGGTCTAATGGTAAAATGTAATGCTTGTTTGTGGACGGACATCGTTTTCAGAGATCAGATATTACACATATATGACCTCCCCAGCAAAGGACCAACTTTTGTTCAACCGCTTTACGGGATGGCGAATGCTGGGGGTTTGGTTCCTATCCTGGTCTCAGAATTAATGCTCCGAACTCATGTCTTTGAGTTCAGCAACTATAAGATGGAGACTGCTTGAGGTCGGAAAGAGCTGGGTACTCAATTTAGCTATCAACAGTTTGTTTTCTTGATTTGCAGTACCTTAGAATTGCTCTCGATGATTTTTAAACATTTCTCGAGGTATTTTGTACTATAGTAGTTTCCACCGGCAGCTGAGTTCAATGGAATCTTGATCAATTGAGTTTAGGGCATTATAGAAATCGTATCGAGTTGATGCAATTCTGAAAAACCCATGATGAGGGCATCCACTTTAAAAGATCATTGTACGATCCCAAGCCTCATAAAACGTCTCATCAATTTTTTGCTGAAATCTGCGTGATTTCTTTTATGGATTTTTGTGTTTTATAGAGGTGGAAAAATTTGTAATAAATTTTCGAAAAAGATCCTCCACATGTTTAAATTCGCCCGAACGGGGGGGTTCTTTTTCAGCCATATCCGGGCTTGCCCTCTTCGAGAGAGAACAACGTGGGAAAAAGCATAGTTTAACCGGACGTATTTGGTACGTTCTGGATATCTTCATCGTAGAAGTGATCTTGTTGAAATAACGGTTAGTGAGCCTTTGTGGGTCCCTCTTTATTTCATTTCTAAAAAAAATTGGTGTTTTGGACGAGATTCTGTAGACCTTGCTTGATCTCCAAATTTTTCGCGGTGATTTCCCGGAATAACTATCGCATCCTCGTAACCCTCGGTGGTGCTTCGAGCATGTTGCGCCATAGTACGATTATCATCCATCGTAAACTATCGGAGAATTATCAGTTTCTCAAGTTTGGATGATTCAACAGAAGTTTGTCGGACTGTGGTGTCGACGTCTACGGGCTTGAGAACGAGTGGCGATTTATGCGCAAAAAATAGGGTAAATTTTTAAAGAAGTAAGTTTGTCACTAATTTTTTTTTGGGTTTTTTTTTCAATGATTTATTTCACAATTGATTTTACCGCGACTATGAGATAAGTACAACTTAAACAAATAAATTACTTACTTTCACGGTAACTCTCAAAAGATAAAACGCACAGGTGAGGGAGGAGTGAGAATAGCGCGAAGCTTATTTCTCCTTTGGGTCGTTAGTTCCTCGGAAAACCTCCCTTATCCCACTTTATAGTTTGTTTAACTTTTCAAGGTGAGCTCGTACGTCGTAAGAGACTATCAATATGGCAAGTTTTTAGATCTTTTTTGTTTCTCGTTGGGAGACCAACAAGTTTTCACGGAATTATTATGATAATACCTAAGTTGAGATTATTATATTTATGGTATTTTACAATTTGTGAATTTTATGATATTAAAGACAATGTTTTCTATCTTTTTGTTTTCTTTTTTTTTTTATTTTTTTAAATGATAATTATACTAAAAGGGAGTAATGAATAATATTTTTGTACTTTTTGTTATAATTTTTTTTTTCTACTATATAGTCACAAGCTTCAAAACCAAATTGATTGACGTATCGATAGACGGTTTCACAGGCTCCCCGCCATGGCAAACAGGCGCAAAAATTGTTCCGTCCAAACTACACCTTTAAAAAATATATTATATATTAGTTATATAATAAAATTTAATATATATATAGTAAGTGTAATCTGAAACTACAATCAATGATATCGTGAGTAGTATAGAATGTTTTCCGGAGGTTAACACTCGCTCTCGTATTCGGTTTTTATCCCCATAACGAGGCTGTACTGGAAATCGATACAGTCGGAAGATTTTTGATTTGGATGGAGAGAGATGATTTGAGAGTGCAGGGAAGTTTAAAATTAAGCAATAATGAACCAAACGTTTAAGAAAAACCTTAAAATTACGAAATTAAGCTAGAGAAAACGAGAGCCCGAATCCGAACAAAGGGGAAAAAAACCTTAAAATCTTTAAAATTACACTTCGAAGAAAGTCTTCACCTTCTAAACTACTCTGGGAACAATATAACTGAAGAATGAAAAAGACTAGACTCATAAAAAAAAACGGAGTTCGTTTGACCCAAAAAAAACGAGTAGGACAAAAATCCCGCACGAGACCGCTCTTTAAAAAATGAAAAAGTTGTAAAAATGATCCTACGAAAGTTTTATTTTTCTCAAACTATATGACAAAATAAATTTTCTAAAAAGAAAAATATTTTTTTGATATTATATTGTATTTTTTATGAATTTTTTAAAACTTTTAACTAAATTAAATTATAAAAAATTAAATGACTTTTAAAAATTCTTGAATTTTTTCTAAAAATACTTAACACTATAACTACCCTACGAAAAATAAGAAACAAAAAGTTTGCTTAAGAAATAAGCCACGAAATAGCCTTATGGCAGTTATAGGCTTATACGCTAAAAACACCCTTTAATACCAAGGCTCCTTGGGAATTTATGACAGAAAGTCCCAAGGGCGCTGCGGCTAGGTGTGTAGTGTTATTAAATGGGGGAATGTATCGAGCGGTACGGGTTCGAGTTCTTGCTCCCGGGGACCCTTGTCTTGCCCTCTTTTTTTTTGAATAACTTTGTAAATGCAAAGTTGTTAGCTCGTGGGGCTTTAATAACTTTGTCTAAACTTACATGTTTTTGTGATAAATAAGACTGTAGATAAGCTTGAAAAACATTCTTATAAAGTCGACAGTTTGCTTTAAAAGGGCACTAAAAGCTTTAAACTTGGCTAAGGCCATTTGGCTTTTATGGGGTCAAATAAGCTAAGTTTTGACAAATAAGCTAATGGGGCACTATCTAAACCCCCCTAGGGGATAACGCTCTAAAAAAGCTAGATGGCTTAACACTATATAAGCTGGAAAAAAAGCTTATTGGAGACAGAAAGCTAAACAAAGCTTAATAAAACTAAAAGGCTCTTAAAAGTTGATTGGACAAATAAGCTAGGTAAAAAGGAGAATAAGCCAATCACAGTTGTCGTCACAACTAACCTTAAAATAGCTATTAGGAGCAACAATGAGCTTATAAAATAAGCTGAATAAGCCTAAAGAAAAATAAGCAGTCCTACACTATTACTAAGCTAAAAACAGTCAAAGTGCTAGTTTGAGCTTAAAAATAAGCCATCAAATAAGCTTGCTAAGGGCTAAAATTTAACAAGCTTGTCTAAGAGCTTATGGGCTCTCAAAATAAGCTAAATTATTGGGCTTAAGTACACTGCAAGGCTAAGCAAAGAGAGCTTAAAATCTCCCCTTTGCACCAGGAGAGATTAATGCTTACAAAAGGGACTTATTTGACAGCTTTTTAAAAGCTGTCAAATAAGCTCAAAACTAGAGAATAAGCTTAAACATCTTAAGTACTCTAAGATATGGACTTGTGCACCAATTTTTAAACTTTAAAATTCATTTAAACTGCTGTAATCTTGTAATAGTGAATAAATGGCTTTGCTTTTAAAATGCTACTTAAAAAGACTTGGGTGGTTTGACTCAAAAGTCAAAAAGACCTAAAAGGTTTAGGTAACAGCTTGTTTTTTAACACTCTAAAACACACACTTTTTGAAACCTTAACTCAAAATCCAAGTGCTTATCTAAATAAGCACTTGTGGCTTTTTGAAATCTCACAGTTTAAAAAGTGTCTTGGAAAAACTTTGAAGAAACGATTTTGAAACTTAAAAACTTCCAAAAACAGCTTAAATACTATGCTGTAACTTCTTTGAGACTCCCCAACCCATACCAAAGCTTTTTGCCCCCGTTTTCCATGTTAACCCCAAAACCCCTTAAAGTTGTTGATATTTAAGTGGTGTAATAACTTATAAAAAATAACTTAACTGTAGTTTTTAAACTACTAACTCTACTTAAGCTATTTAAGACAATTAAAAAAGACAAAAAAGAAAAACAAATAAGCAACTTATGTATGAGAATAAGCCTTGGGACAGAAACTAGCTTATTTGGACAGTTTTAACCAAATGGCATAAAAATTGAAAAAATGACAAGCATAGAAGGCATACTAGGCATTAATAAACACTTAATAAGCACAATTAAACAGTAATAAGCTAATAAATAAGCTATGCTATCTAGTTATAGTAGCAATAAAATTGAAAGAAAGAAATTGTCATTTGATCCTTTTCTCAAAAAGGATCTTTGGAACCTAAATAGCTTCGTAATTTCCTACACTCAGCTCTATAATTAAGCTTTTATAACTAAGCTAAAACCCAAATAAGCCTTTCCACATTAGCTTAGACTTCCTTAGCTTTGCTCAATCAAACAGTACCTTGTTCTTTTCTTGAATTTTCTTAAGTGTTTTTAAAACAGCATGTTTTAAAGATGGTTTAAATGGAGAAGCTTATAAGTGAGTTTAGAAAAACATAAAGGTTTATTTAGAACACAGAGTAAAAAACTTAACTGAAATTTCAATTAAAAAAAGTAAAGTACAATTAAAAACTTTAAAACTCTAAAGACTTAACTTAAAACTACACTTGAACTAAAAACTACTTGTAAAAACTACTTGAACTACATAAAACTAACTGTTAGCCAAAATGGCTTTACATTCACTTAAATAGGAAAAATACGACTAGTCTTTTTTTTTGTCTTCTTGCCTTTGTGCTTCTTTGTAGACACAAGAAGTGTAGTGTGTTTGTTTTGTGAGTGCTCCACTGTTCATCCTTCTTCTTCTTTTATAGATGTCCAGGGGTCCTCTTGTGTTTGTGTTGTGAGAGGTTCACAGCTTCAATCTTGGCCGTTGAAGTCCCTTGTGCTTTCTTGAACTCATACCCATCGTTGGATTGACCTTGAAAAGAGTGGGATTGCCAAATAGGACTAGGGGTTTAGTGGAGGTGAGGGTAAGGTTTGATCCATGGTGTATTGGTGTGAGGTTGAGTGTTATGGGGAGAAGGAAAAGGTAACAGGTTTTGGGTTTTGGTCATGGCGGGAACTTGGTTTGAGAGAGACAGAGTGAAGGTTTGGTGTTTTGTCAATTCTAGTCCCTCAAAGTTATAACCCTCATTGCATCCATGGTCCTTGTGTTGTAAAACTTTTGGGGACTTGGCAAAACAAGTCCCCAAGGGTTATAACACCCTTTTCATCACACGTCCTTGGTGGTTATTACTTAAGAGACTTGGCAGTTTTGCCCCTTGTAATATAACTTTGGCATATTGGCAGTTTGGCCCTTCTCTTCTTTTCCTCTTAATTTCTTTTATAAATATAAGTTTAGGGATTGACTTGGGTTGACTTTTTCAGGCTTGGGCTTGGACTTTGACTTTGTCTTTTCCTGCTTTTCCATTCCGAGTCCGGTTTTGTCGTTTTGGCTTCGTTTTTCGTCCTTTTCTTAGATATCCGTTCCTGCACAATACAATTAGCAAAACAAGCGTATATTTGGCATTTTAAGTCCGTTTTTGGTTATTTTAGCTCGTTTTTAAAGGTAAAAGGTATGTGTAATTAAGCATATACCAGATACCTCAGTCTGAGGGAAACTATAATGGATGGCTGAGTGAGGAAGAAAAAGCCGACTCAGATAGTGAATCTACTATAAGTAATTATCCCTACATCATTTGAAATGAAAGATCAATGAAGGAGTGAAGCTTGAGCCGTTGTTTAGTACCGTCTTTTGTTTGTGTCATGTTCTTCCTCATCATTCGTTTTGTTTTAGTAGGCGTTTGAAGCCATTGTTTGAGATGTTATTTTTATGTCGAATATTATTCAAGTATTTTAATAATAAGGCTTAAGCATTAAGGATTATTCCTTCTATTGTGTGATGATCATATGTGCAATGTGTTAGATTA
>BQNB010007734.1:56467-92508 GCA_026074375.1 Tanacetum coccineum | reverse complement strand
GAATCAAAACAAGAGAAACAAGTATGCCGAGTGATGTAACAACCAAACCTTCGAATCCAATATGCTTACACCAAAAAAAAAAACCACGAAATCCACCCGAGGCGATTGATACCAATTGTAGGAACCCGATTAACCACTTCACTTCATAACCCGAATCACGAATCCAAGAAACTAGAGAGAGAGAGAGAGACTCGAAATGAGAGAGAGATGAGAGAGAGTTGAGAGAAAAAAAGATGGAAAAGAAATTTGATATTATGAAAAAGATAACTAGATATTTTCTAAAAGAAAATATCTATATATATATGAGATATTTTCTAAAAAGAAAATATCTAAATATATATATATCCCTACGACGCGTGGGATATTTAACTAGGACCCGGGCTCGGGTTTTGTTTGGGATTAAACCCGAAACATATACAATATTAGATTATCTATCGAGCCCGATTCCTGATATTATCCTGTTACAACATTAACTAATTAAAGACCGAAGCTCCATCGTAGAGTGACCGAGCTTCCTTGTTCGACTCAACAAATTGAGGCTAACAATCATATAAACTTGCATTTCCATAATCAAACTTCCATTTTTATGGATCAAAATCAAAAGAAAAATTAAAGATTAAAAAGTAACCTTACTAGACAATGATTTAGACAAGAAAATCAAGACCAACAAACACTTTCTTCTTGTAAGGGGCTGAGTTAGACCCACTCCAACACCCACAATCTTGACTCACAAGGGTTCAATACACTCTAAATAACAAGAACTCAAGATCCAACTTAGTCTTGATTACAATCTTCCATTAAAACTTCAAGAACTTCTTCAAAACTTCAAGAAAGTTTATCAAACTTTGCAAGCAACTTAAGGATGATGTTATGATGATAAAAAGGAGAAGAAGAATTTTGTAAGATTATGGTGGTGGTGGTGGTAGATTCGGCAGCAAGAAGGAGGAGAAAGGAGGAGTTTTTTTTTTGAACTATGTGAAATGGAGAGTTTTGCGTGTATGGAGAAATGGAGAAAATGATGGTTTATAGAAAAGTGAAAAAAGGTTGTGTGTGGTGTTGGGGAAAACCGGCCATAGGCCTAGGAGTAGGATGGTTTTATATATATATTTTTTTTAGTTTATAAGTATTTAATTTAAAGTATAGTGTAAGTATAAAAATTTAGAAAGTAAGTTTTAAGGTAAAACGCGAGTTTTAAGGTAAAACGCGAGTTTTAAGCAAAAAATTTACGTAAACGCGAAACACAACGGAAAATGAAAATGATGTAAATTATAATCATCGGGGAGTATTAATAGAATCTTAAACCACTTAAGGCACGAAGACGGAATAGATTCCCAATTACGGCTCACTTAAAGCTAGGAACGGGAAATTCTTACCAATTCGGGTAAACGTAAAATTAATGACTTCGCTTAAAAATAAAAATAGAAGTAAAGTTCAAAATAAATAGTGACCTTAAATACGGAATGTTACACTGACATTGTGGTGCGGGGCCAGAACTGTCGTGATCTGATGCCATTTAAGGTCGTCAAAATTAACACGAATAGTCTCGATTATAAATCTTTTTCTCTTGTTGTTTACTTTGTAGCCTTTTGACTGAGTAGAATACCCCATAAAAATACATGCATCACCTTTTTCTTTCATCTTGTCAAGATTCTCACCATCTCTGACAATGTAGCATAAAGAGCTAAATATGTGAAAGAATTTAACAGAAGGTTTTCTCCCACGGATTATGTGGTATGGTGTTTTTTCATGTCGAGGGATTACGAGTGAATAGTTTTGAGTAAAACATGCAGTTGCAATTGCTTCAGCCCAAAAGAATAGAGGAAGTTTAGCGGTGTTTAGCATTGTTCGAGCAGCCTCAACGAGAGTACGGTTTTGTCTCTCGACAACACCGTTTGGTTCAGGTGTTCGAGAAACTGACGTTTAGTGTTCGATACCTTCTTGTGAAAAGTATACGTGAAGAGTCTTATTCAAAAATTATGTGCCTTTGTCAGTTCGCATTGTTCTTACTTGAGCATGAATCCCTCTTTGAGGAAATCGATGAGAACTTCTGGTGGTTTGTTTTTGGATCTCAATAACTGAGTCCATGTATATCTGGAGTAATCATCAACAATCACAAGTACATATTTCTATTAGAGTATGCTTGTGTCATGATAAATAATTATACTTCTAGACACATGTGAGCCTATGGGGTCACACACATATACGCCGAGGTACCATTTTATATATCGTGATTATTGTAATTATGGTATATAAATAAGTTACGTAACGTGAGATCAATATCGGGCCGCTAATAACTAAGTAATGGACTTAGTTTATTGGACTTGGAAATTAAATGGAAAGCCCATCGAGCCCTATTAAGGGGCGGCCTTATAGAGATGTTTTAGGGAGGGGATAAGATCAATTTTATGTTATAAATATATGGAGATCTTCTTATAATTTAGTCAACAATTTACCAAAACTCTCTCCCCTCTCTCTCCTTTATTTCATACGGCACAAAAACTAAACCCATCTAGCGTTTATGTTTTCTTGATCTATTACTTTGAATCTTGTTTATTCAAATAGTATTCCAAGGTTACGGGTTAAAGGACTAGCATCCAAGAGGTATATGGTAAAGTGTAGTGTGGACTGTCATAGAAGTTATCTCCTTTGGTCACTTGGTTTCTTGGGTGGATCGTGCATAGGTGAAGGTCATCATTTGAATCTACCAATTACGCTACAAAGGTAATAACCGTTATCGTTTATTTGATTAATCATATGACTCTATGGATCCTATTATGGGTGATTAATCCGTTGCGTTTGGTATATAATAATATGTCATTTTTGTCTAATCACCTATAGTGGTATCACGAGCCATCATATGATGTCATATGATTATCTTGTATGCTTAAAAATGGCTAAAAACACGTATTTTTTATGGATTCAAAAAACATATATTAAAACAGACCTTGGGCCTTATTTTTCTAAATTAATTCGAACCTTACGGGGTCTTATAATCTGTTATTTTTGATCCCACAACCATTTTTTGTGCATACTTTAATTGGTTTTGTTATCGGGTACGTGTAAAATGGCATAAATCGCGCGTTTTTAGAATGATTAATGAATCGGTTTTAAATCACCCCCTTGGGCATCATTTTCTGTAATAATATGGTTATTATAAGGTGTTTAATACAGTACATAATGATCCTTAAGTCATTGGTTACATGTACCAATCGGGGTTTTAATTCTAGTTAGTTAATTTTTTCGATTCGTTGGCTAACAATTTAATTCTTGTTATTTACTTTGTTTCCATGGCAAATACATGCATGTTTGGCCATGGACTTAGAAAACACCTTGTTTATACATTATATTATGGTATTATTATGTTTTGTATGCAAAGCCGAAGAAAACCTTGACCATTTGTGACTTGATTCGCTTGTATTTTCAGTTTTGGGTTTGCCATTGTTTCGGCTTATTTTGTATGATTTTGATTTTTGTTGTAGCCATTGTTTAGGAACATTACAGTAGTTAGATGATAAGTAAAGTGTATTTAGTCATCAAAATATTGTAACCATTGTTTGGATTGGAATGGCGAAAGAGTTAAAGGCGTAAAGTCAAATTCGGAGCTGCTAGAGTGACTTTCACTAAAAATAGATTTCCCGGAGTTTTGTAAGGAGTTAGAAGCCAAAATGTTTTGTGCATGTACACAACTCATAGGGCTACAAATTCTTCAACTGGAGCTCATATTGGAGAAGATTCCTTCTAGGAGTTTCATACCCCCCCTGAAGTCAGCTGATATTTTTTGGCAGTTTTGGGCATCTTGTTCACTTAGGGTTTCGTTTGCTCTTGATAGGTCTTGGAGCAAGTGAGAGCCCTCTTTATGGTTGTTTGGTTAACCCTTAGTTGGCCTCTTGGTTCTTTTGATGACTCACGAGACCAAGCATAGGTTTTTTTATTGGTTGAGGCTTTGCATACCTGTGGTTGTGTTTGTTTTGTTTGCTTTTATATATGCATGAAATGTATATAACATGCAAATGTTTTTATAAAACTAAAAATAAAACACAAACCATTTTTAGAAACTAAATCTTTAATTTAGTTTAAAGTTTAATTATGATTTGAAACTAAATCTTTGTTTTTATAAATAACACTTAATTTGTTATGCTTGTTATTTAATTTATGTATTGTCCAACTAATATGTATTCCACTTAGGTTATATATTAGTCTTTAAAATAGACAAGTCGATACACATAAAAGTAAAACATTGATTAGACTTAAGTTAAAAATGGTTTTTAACTTATGCTACGAAGGATGAATGCATGCTTCATCGTACACACTTTTGATCACGTATTTATCAAAACTAATACCCATCACAAATTTAAGTCGTGCCATCCAATTATTGAGATCACCTGCAATTACCTTTCACTCTGTGTGAGACGTAGGTAAATTGTAACCCAGGGTGATTATTCTCTATGCGTGAGACCTAGACATATTTTCTCATGTTCTCAAATTGGATAACTTAATCGAGTTAAGCGGGTGAGACCTTAACCTGAGGCAATGATGGGACTAAACATGCCAGCTTGACATTAGTTGCTCGTTTACTAATGCCATGAGTCCTATATGGTCCAAGAATTGCACAAGTCCTACAATTGGTGAACGTTACCTACCTATTGAATCTACTATTGCTAGCAGATCAACTGATGTGATGGTGGAACCTCAATGAGGATCTTAGCCTTTTTGTAAAATTAATTTTTTTAATATTATAAACTTAGGTAGTTGATTTTAAAAGGATAATTATCAAAAATACTAAAATGAAATTTGTAATTTCTATTAATGACATTTATGCAACACAAACCGTAAACAAAAGTTTGTTTCATTTCTTTGTTAGAGGAAGGCAAACTAATTCTTCTTTCTTTGTAAGAAAAAGACTTATTTCTATCCTTTCTACTTGTATGAGAAAGCTGTAATAGGAAAACTTTTCCAATCCTAATCAAACTCAAAGCATACTTACTCGAGAAAATCGTATTATCTTGTAAAAGTCAAACTGTTAAGTATGGTTGCACATCTTATTTGGATAACTAGAGAACATGCTTTCTATAGCTACCAAAATGATACATATTGAAGCATCAAGACATAGTATATGTTTTAATAATTAGAAATGGAAATCTCAATAAATCATGAAAGTGAAAAGGAAATTACTAGCATGTTTTCTAGTAGGTTTCCTTAACTCGATATTTTTCCTAAGATTCTACACACCCTTGAGGTAAAGTAGAAAGAGGAATTGCATGCAAAACTTTCAAGTTAAAGGATGGAATTGATGGCTAGTCCATCATATATATAGTAGAACTTGATGCACTTCCTTGAATATCTAAGTACATGTTTACTAGTCCGTGAGGCTCACATTAGTGATAATGTGCAAAAATTCAAAGAGTAGACAAGTAAAAAAATTGCTACTTGCACTTCATTGGTATAAACACACATGTAATGTTGTCTCATCCAGCGGGAGCAATGCATTTTACTATTGATATAAACGCACATGTAATGTTGTCTAAATTCAGTGGGAGCTATGAGCTTATCACCTTATAAGTGACCCATTTTATTTCTAGCGGGTCTTGAAATAATACATTACTTTTCACATATGAAGCATCATAGTTTTATAAGAACCATTGTATATTATTCTATTAGATAACTTGTTGCTTTTCTGATGCCGCTGCCTATACAATATTTATGCACGATTGCTTATTAAACAATAAAGTTCTATATATACTTGTAATGCAAATGTGATTTAAGTTTGACTTAAATCATATCATATATGTGACATTTTCATATTATTCATACAAACAAACGGAAGCGTGGTGGGCTCATAACCCACTAGTCTCAGGATCGTAACTTGACTCATAATATGCTCATTTGATTTTATAAATGCTTGATGTTGTGCCGTGCATAAGTGTGAGAAATCTTAATTGTGTGCATGGTACAACACATAACAATATGACTAATGGTTTTTCTTAACCGCATGGTAAGAAAGCTAATATTCTACTAGGACTTATACACCTCGATGTATGTCGCCTTACTTAGAACTAGTGTCAAGAATTAATGAATACCTACTTCATATTCACTAAAAGGTTTAGCCAATATGATTGTGTCTTCCTGTAAAGACATCAATAAGAAGTATGTAATTAACTTGAAAAGACTGTTGAAACCAAGAGTCGACGTTCAATAATACTTTATTTAATTTGTTTGTTTCTTCTTGTAAAGACATAAACATCTGGTCCTTGAACTGTTCAAAGATTTATAAAGTAAGCAATTAACTTGTCATGTCTCCTAGTCACGATATGTACATGAAGTCATTGAAATGTTTAAAGACTGATAACGTAAAGTTAGCGATTAACGTGTTATGTCTTCTTGTTAAGACATGTACATAAAGTCCTTGAACTTCTCTAAGACTTCTACATTATAACATGCAACTGGCTTGAAATTGTTGTTAATGCCATTATGTTTGAACAAATGGGCAAGTATGTGAGCAAAAGGGTATTAGGTTATCTAAGGAATTGTGGTACTGTCTCACAATCCCATTACTCATATAATACCACATCGCTATGGTATGTTTGATGTGTAAAATCAATCTCTGGTGATATTGTTTGATTTTTGATAACTTTAACTACCCTACCTCTAATCTTTTCATGGTTAACAAAATTGAGTAAGCCACGTGTTTACTCAATAAGGTTCCAACCAAGAAGGTAACTAAGACACCATCAGGTTATGAAATGGGATGACTCTCATTAAGTCTTAACTAAAGTTTTGAATTTTTTGAGATCACGTTAAGCGTGTCATTAGCAAACTAGAGTCAAGAACTGTCAGCATATATTATACATCCCAAACGAGAACAATTTTATTGTTGCTCGACTTGCTGCGTATTTAGAGAAAGTCTCCTCTTACAAGAAGCAAGTGGGAGCATCTATTTTTTGAGAAAGTCTCTTCTTACACAACCTTCTAAATGCACTAGCGAACGACATAATGAATGTTGAGATGTAGTCTATGAAAGAAAATCATTTTTAGAATTTGATTGATCTTTCACCAATCGGTAAGACTGAGAGGTTATAATTGGTTCTTCTAGGAGAAGACTAATATGGACAAAAATGTTGTTGAGTTTAAAGATCTAGGCTTAGTCTAGGATTAACAACATCAATGAACATAAAATATGTATAGCGGAATTAACATAAGAACAATGATATTGTAACAAGGTTTTACCAAACATTCACCACAGCCCCAATATTATTTGATCAAGATAATACGGTTACATCAATGAACTATAACAGGGATCAAGGAAAACCTTGATTACCTTGAGGCTACACCAACTCTATAGACGTCTACATCTCTAACACTTTGTGTACACATACTTTTTTAGATGCCTAAAATCTATAACCTGTATCTCTTTATATACTAGAGATATCTAGGTTTACAAGGAAACATAATAAATACAATAAGGAAACTAAATCTAAAAAAAAAATGATAAAAAAAAACTACTAAATCTTTTAAATCGTTATCATTATCTTCTTGACATATCATATAGTATCTTTTGATATCTTCCATCTATTGTTAGAATATACTCCACCACTTGAAGAATCTCTTATGTCGATTTATCCTTTTCCTTTTAAGTCCTTCTGTTTTCATTATTGTTTTGGGCTTATCAACGCAAATATAATTCCCAACACACTTCCCCTCTATCCCCCTAGTTGATAAAGACAAAACCAAATAAGCACGAACTTTCCAGTCCTCCCCCAGAAGTTAAAATACGAATGAAAAACTTCCCCTTAACTAACAAGGATCTACCAAGTTGCGAATCATCAATCTACTTTCATCCCTTTTGTCAATATCAAATAGGCGACTGAAAGTATGCAACTTTGATCTTTACAACTACGACCACTATCACACTTCCAACCAACAATCGACAACTCAAATTACCCTCCATGACGCGCACCTTAAAACAATGAACTTGAAGAGAGATGAAATTGAGGGAGAGAGGGGAGAGAATAAGAAAAGAGTGAAGGAAAGGATGGTAGGGAGGGAAGTTAGGTGCGGGAGAGAGGAGGTGGAGGAGGAGGGAGGATGAAGGGAGAGGAGGTGTAGAGGGAAGTGCAGTAGCCTATCGCGCTCGTTGCGCGTCCGACTCCCCGATCCCCCTAGCAAAGAAACACAGGCTAGCCGATATAAAAACCGATCACCACAAAGTATCATATCCCCGTTTAAACATATAATAAATTAATCTTCCCCTGAAACCCCATATGTTAACCATTTCATGAATGCAGGCTCAATTAAATGTATACAACAGAAGAAACAAAGTATTGACCAATTTATGCTGAAGTAGAATAAACCCAAACTTGTATCTTATGTCATGCACTAAAATATGATAATAACACAATAATATGTTTAAATATGGGCCTATTTCATATTTAGTATTACATCTTCTTATCGTTTATGAGTAGACCTCATCTTCTTGATAAGATCCTCATGCCTTACCTGAGCCCCAAAAATCACACTGACCACGTGAAAGTAAATACCTGTGAGTAACTATAAAATGTATCATCCTTTACATCAGGTAAAAACTAGTTTTATCAAGTCTTCATCATAAACTTTATATAACCAAACAAGTTATCTCTAAAGTGTTACACTTACTTTAAGATATGATAAAAACACAAACCAAATAATTCCACTTCCTCTTCAAATAGGTGATAAATAACCATCTACTTCCGAAAAAAATGAGGTTTGTGAATATTTGAATATATATAGTTATATAACATATTCTTCAAATAATCCAAAAACGAGCCTTTTAAACGTTTACGAACATTTAAAACCAAAATCCATAAACTTTCTGTTAGCTTCCCCTTCAACGAAGCATCTTGTTCAATCCGAGATCCAAAACTATGTGTTGTCCGATATCGGATATAACCAGCAGTATTAAAATATAGAAGCCAACACAAATACTTTTGCCGGACAACGAAGGCAGTACTAACATTCAAACGCAGCAGTACTATCCTTCTATTGACAGCACAAACACATCACTGTTTATAAAAAATGGGCGGGGAGGGGTGGAGGGGTGGGGGGTCTGTGGTGGGGGGTGTGGGTGGAGTGGTGGGGGGGGGGTGGGTGGGGGGGTGGGGGGTGGGGGGGGGTGTTGGGGTGTGTTTTTTTTTGGGTGAGGTTTTGGTGATTATGTTATGTTATGCTAATGTAATAAACTATGGCCGGACAAAAGAAAACAACAAAGAAAGTAAGCATGTGCGTAGCACAGGTATGGTAACACAAGATGTATGTGTTTTTGTGCATGTCAACAGAAGATAGTACTGCCTGCCTTTGAATGTTTAGTACTGCCTCGTTGTCCAGACAAAACGTAATTTGTGTATGGCTTGTTTAAGAATTTATTACACTACTTACTGGCATAATAACCGATATCGGACACACATATAGTTTTGTAATCTCGGATTAACAGATGCTTCGTTTAAAAGGGGAAGCTAACAGAAGTTTAGGGATTGTGGTTTGAAATGTTTCATAAACAGTTTAAAAAAGGCTCATATTGGAATTAATTTGAAGAATTGATTACGAACATGTTTATTTTATTCGACCTATTTTTAAGATCAAAGGGGTTGGTGGTTGGGGTATATAACCAAACAAGTTATCTCTAAAGTGTTACACTTACTTTAAGATATGATAAAAACACAAACCAAATAATTCCACTTCCTCTTCAAATAGGTGATAAATAACCATCTTCGTAATCAATTCTTTAAATAATCTAAAAACGAGCCTTTTAAACGTTTACAAACATTTAAAACCAAAATCCATAAACTTTCTGTTAGCTTCCCCTTTAACGAAGCATCCTGTTCAATCCGAGATCCAAAACTATGGATATAACCAGCAGTATTAAAATATAGAAGGCAGCACAAATACTTTTGTCAGACAACGAAGGTAGTACTAACATTCAAACGCAGCAGTACTATCCTTCTATTGACAGCACAAACACATACTTTGTGTATCCATAACGGTGCCACGCACATGCTTTCTTCTTTGTTGTTTCCTTTTTTCGGCCAATAGATTATTTCTTTTGCCCATAATGTACACGTGAATACCTTTTAAGATCAAACATCTGGCTGCTGCCTTTTTCTTTTGCCCATCTTTATTCGAATCATTGTAGCACCAAAAATGTGAACAGCACCTTCATAATTCCATGGGTAGCAGTACTAAAGTTTGAACAGTACTAAGAATTAAGAACAACAGTATTAACAAACATGCATTCTCACATGCATTCTCTTGGGCCAAGAAAACACGCAACCCCATTCTTTATTACTGATGAGCAGCGAGCAGCATGAAATAAACAGCACAAATATTCACAGCAGTATTAATAAACATATGGACAGCAGCATTAAGATAAAGAACAGTTTTAACTTTCATGAGCCCAGACGGTATGAACAACATCCACTTTTTGAGCCCAAATAGTATTAAACAAATACTTTCTATATAGCTGCTTTTCTTTCTTATAAATCTCACCAATGAATAAGCTGTATAAACGTGATCCCATAATCATTCTGCTTCCACGAACAATCAGCCAAATCCACTTTCAAATCACCATGGTCGAAACCCTATTCGTTATGATACAAATAAAACCATAATAGGGTTTCTGGTTATGCATGATTCAAATATATTATAACAGCATAATCACAAACTCCTATTACAGCGGCATAGCTGGAAGAGAACTTCAATAATAACCTGTTGCTGCTGCTGTTGTTCGAAACCCATGGAGTTTGTCATAACTCTTTTGCTCAAATCATGCTCGAATCAGATCTTCTTATCTTGAAACGAATCAAGTGTAGCTCAAATAGGGTTTAATTGTCTTCTAAGAATCACATTGAAACCCTAACTGCAACAGATATTATTAGATTAATAATATCTATTGATCTCAAACCTAGATCGATTCCTTAGGTTGTCTAAGGTTAAATTACCTTGGATAAATCCAAAATAACTTGTTGTAGAAACTTTGTATGTATATTAAAGTGTATGCGGAATCTACACCTTAATACTCTAGAAGTAAAATCAATGAAACAGTAATCTTGAACAACAAAGATATAACCAAACGCTCCAATATTATTAGATTAATAATACGAGTACTCTTAACTTAGTACTGAGGTTACAAACCTTGAAGCTTTTCTTAATCGACTTTGACAGCTATGAAAACTGATAATGATACGACTGTGTGTTTTGTGATATCTCAACTAATGCCCTAGAGCCTCCTTTTATAGACTAAGGAGTCCTAGTCGGCTTACAATATATTCCTAAGATATCTCAATCTTTTCTAAACATAAACGTAATCTTCTAAATAAATACATTATGTATATCTTGTACATAAATATCTCAACACTTATCTTCACACGCATTCTTGTTCTCCAAACAATCTTTATCTCTTTAATTCGTCTTTATCCTCTTGACAGTAGAAAGTCTTCAAACAGTTGTAATCTTTCCACCAGCAGCACTAATAAACATAAGCAGTAGTAACATTAGTACTAGCAGTACTAATATACACTAACAGTAGTAACTTGTACTAGCAGTCTTAACTTTTACTACTAGCAGCACTAACTACTTAGCTTATATTTTAGTCTTCAACACTGAGCAGTCTTAACTTCAACTAACAGCAGTAACTTTATGCTATCAGTACTAAATTATACTAACAGTAGTAACTAGCAGTGGTAACATTATACTACCAGTACTAACCACTTAGCATAATTTCCATTATGTACCTGAGCAGCAGTAACTTCTAAGAATCCATGAAGTCTTTTAAGACCCAACATTAGAGATCTTCAGGAAAACGACTTACTAACCGATAATCATGGAACTAATCTCTATACAATTTCTCTTCAAGAAACAACTTCATCAACTCCAATCTGTCTCATGGCTAAAGCATCACCAACTCAAGCATGGTTATGGCATCGAAGACTTTCTCATCTCAACTTCGACTACATCAACTTGCTTTCCAAGAAAGATGTTGTGATTGGTTTATCAAAACTGAAGTATGTCAAGGATCAACTATGTTCCTCTTGTGAAGTGAGTAAAGCAAAACGAAGGTTCAATAAGGCAAAGAATGTTCCAAGTTCAAAAGGCCGGTTAAATTTGCTTCATAAACATATGGACTATGTGTCCAATGCGGGTTGCTAGCATAAATGTGAAGAGATATATTCTGGTAATTGTTGATGACTACTCCAGATATACTTGGACACTCTTTCTACGTTCAAGGATGAAACACCAGAAGTTTTAAAAAGCTTTCTTCACAAAGATCCAAAGAAATCTCAGCCCTATAATTTCTGTTCGCACTGACATAAAAAAAAAAAAAAGATTGCAAGCTGAGTTTGCTAAACAAGATACTTAATGCATTCTTATAAAGAAGAAGGAAATTTATATCATCAAACTTCTACAGGCTTGAACACCCAAACAGAACGGCGTTGGTCGAAATGCCGAAACCACACTCTTGTTGAGCTGCTCAAACGAAATGCTTTTCAAGCCTTTTTATTCTAAACTTCCTTTATTCATTTGGCTGAAGCAATGCAACGCATGCTATAAGATGAAAGAAAACCTCAATTAAACACCATTCACCTCTTGGTTTGCACCTTGTTACCATTCACATATCACATCATTAATGACAGAAAACCCTCAATTAAACACCTTCACATCTTTGGTTGCACTTGTTACCTAACTAGAGATGGTGAAAACTTAAATAAAGATGAAAGAAAAAAAAGCAGAATCGTAGCATTTTGTGGGATACTTCACGTCAGTTAAATGGATATCGTGTCACAAACCAAGAGAACAAGATTGATATTGAATCCATACATCCTCAAAATTGAATGAGATTCAAAGAATGTCTGAAAAAGACTTCTGTGCTAATGACACTTCAGACCTCGTTCCACCAACGATAAAAGGCGTCAGATTAAAGACAACCCAGATGACTCCGTACCAGAACTACAAAATTTTTCTCCTATTAATATATACCACAGTTCCATCACAAAGGAGTTGGAGATCTTCTTTTCGGTTTCCTATGTACGATGAATTTTTCAAATGATAGGTACTTCCTCGTGTCAACAAGACTCTCTCCCACCAGACAATTTCTATTCAAAAAGACACACTACCTTCAACGGCATATTCAACCCTATCATCAAATCCGACAACTCTAACAAATGCTCATGCTGAGGAAAACAACGATAATCAAGCAGAATCACCAATCCTATTTCTGTAATACCCGTACAATAAAATGCTGAGTCTTCCTTACGCAATATTGTGTAATTCAAATGTGCATACTTCAATCAACCTCAAGATTCCGAATACTAGAATGAAAAAAGATCACCTTTAACTTACGGTATTGGCATCCATCCAAGCCATCGCAAACAAGACAACAACTTGCAACAGAATCCTAAAATGTATGTTCTGTACTCACCGTGAAGTATTGTTGAAACCAAAACACAATTAAGAACGCAATGGCTGATTCCTACATGGATAGAATACCACAAACAATGCAGGAAGAAATCTAACCATCAGTTCGACAGACTAAAAGTCTGGGAACTCGTTGACAAACCTTTTGGCAAGAACGTAATCAAGCTAAAGTGGTTATGGAAAACAAAAAGGAAGAAGACCAAACTCTTAATTCCGGCACCCAGCAAGACTTGTAGCAAAGGTTAATGCTCAGGAAGAAGGTATTGATTCAAAAAATCATTTGCTCTAGATTGCTCACTTGAAGGGCTATCAGGATTTTTGTCGCATATGCTGGCACACAAGTCTTTTCCAATTTACATAATGGATATGAAAACAACATTTCTTAATGTTCTCCATTGAAGAAGGAGGTTTATGTTGCACAATCATACGGATTCATGATCCTGATCATCCCAAAAAAGTTTACCATCAAAGGAAGTTCTATATGGATTAAACAAGCTCCTAGAGCTGGTATGATAAACTCTCAAAATTCTTATTTCTAAAGGTTTAACCAAAGGTATCATTGACCCGACCTTATTCACGATAAAATACAGAGGTGGACATTCTACTGTACAAATTTACGTTAGATGACATTATTTTTGGTTCCCACAAACCCTAAAACTATATTTAAAACGATTTGAAAAAATAATGCCACTGTAATTGTGAATGTCCTAAAGGTGGAAATGTAAATACTTTTTAGGACGTTCAGATCCACCCAACCCAACGAGGTCTTTTTTAACAATCAGGCCAAATAAACTAAAGAGATTCATAAAAACATGGTATGGAAAAAGGAACAAAGCATTGGTACCCCAATGGCTAACAAACCAAATTAGATGCAGAACTTGAGTGGTGAACCCGTAGAAGCAAACTGACTACCCTGAAGTAAAATCGGGTCCCTCATGTATCAGACATCTAGTAGAACCAGACAGAAGTGCAAGTTGAATGTATATAGTGTAAGAATCAATCAAACCAAACCCAAAAAACACTCAAAAGAGGTTAAAATGATCTTTTTGCGATACTTAAGAGGTACCATAAACATAGGACTCTGTTAAATGAAGGTTCTGGCTTTAAACTAACAGCTTTTTCAGATACGATCATGCCGGTTGCGTTGATACTCGCAAAAGCACTTCTGGAGGAATACAGTTCCTAGGTGATAACTTAGTCAGCTCGAAATTTATGTCATAAGAAGCATTACTGTATTCCTGCAATGTCATCCGCAGAGGCTGAATACGTGGCGTTATCTGCAAGTTGTGCTCAAGTAATGTGGATGAGGACACAGCTTCAAGATTATGGCTTCAACTACAACAAAATACCGTTGTATTACGACTCTCAGTCAGCCATAGCAATCTCATGCAACCCCGTGCAGCACTCCCGTACCAAGCACATCCATACTCGGTATCATTTCATCAAGGAACAGGTTGAAAACGGTATAATTGAATTGTACTTTGTCAGAACTGAATACCAATTGGCTGATATGTTTACTAAAGCCCTATCCGAAGATAGGTTTCAGTATCTTGTCAGGCGAATTGGTATGAGATGTTTGACTCCAGCAGAACTGGAGGTTCTGACAAATGAATCTGCTTGATACTTCATCAAACATCACCATGTACATATTTTTGAAAAAAGAAAAATACAAAAATATAAAATTTCAAAAAGAAAAATACAAAAATATAAAATTAGAAAATGTTTCAAAAAATATTCTTCTCGACATGTCTCTTGGAATCGATAACATTTACATACCTAGAAATGTTGATTAACATCGACACGGGCGTGTAAATGAAGTTCGAACAAGAGTTTCAAATGTTTTTTCAAACAGTCTTTTTTTATTTTTATTCTAATTTTTCTTTATGACTTGTAATCACTCTCAGATTGCAACTCGGACCCGAACGACAAAGGAGAGTGTACGCATAAGTGCGCTTATCCTTAGCGTTAGAAGAGAAGTCTTCTAACATTTGGTTTTTTAAAAAGTTGAACACAATTTTTCAAGAATTTCTCAATGACGATTCAAAATCTTTCAAAATTGTGTGTTCAACACTCCAGTCCTCATATTGTTTTACAAGACAATTATTCTACATTTGGTGTCATTTTTTTTAAATGAGTCAATGTTTGAGGGGGAGTTTTTTCTGAAAAACAATGTTTTAATGATTGTTGGATACATCATAACATGACAATTCTTATGTATTCAACACATTATAAAAGGTCTTAATAACATCTACGGAATAATAATGACTATTAAATAGATTGATTGTTATAAGATGATTAGGTGGTTGAGCACAATTTTTCAAGAATTCTTCAATGACAATTCATAATCTTTCAAAATTGTGTGCTCAACAATGCTAACCCTTAATTTTATATTCATTTTACAACTTGGTATCATTGTTTTTGGTGTCAAACATATATAAAATCGAGGGGGAGCAAGTTAATGTTCCATATAATTCATGCTAAGTAAAAGTTTTCCCCATGGTATTTCAAAACAAATTTTAATCACAAAGTATTTCAAAAACTAAGTGAATTAGTATTTAAAATAAGGGGAGAAGTGTATTTAAAATGTGATCTTGAAAATAATAAGTAATCTTATCGACTTAAAGTGCTTGATACTCTTCAAAAAAGGTTTTATGGTTATGATCTCATACCCTACAACATCTTATTTCATGACGATTCTGAAGTCATAAGGTGGTAAGGTTAGGTAATGATGTCCTAAGTATCCAACCAGAACCGGAGGGATCTACCCAAGGACACTCCATAGTTAGAAATAGCAGTCCTTAGGTATGATTGGAGATGAATGTGTATAAGGGAAGAATGCCGACTAAGATTGAGCTAACACTAGAACAATCACAACAAGGTGTTAGTAATGACGTCTTGGTAAGCATTGAAGGGGTTGAAGAATTAAAAAGAAATGTATGGATAAAGGGTCTAAAGAAAGAAGCCCTCCACACAACTTAGGCAGAAACGGTCAATACATAGCTAGTCAGAATTTCCATGTTGATTGCTGATAATTGAAGACGACATCATAGACCCTGAATCACAAGCACAACCCTTCCAGCACATTCGGGGTATCTCTCAACAAAACTTGGTCTCCATTTGTCACGGAAATACACACGACTTCTATTGACTTTCTTACTCCGAGTTAGTTGATATTGAATAGGTGGCAGTCTGCTCCAGGCTCCGATTACTAAAACCAAAACGCATAAATCGAGTCTAGAGGCAAGAGATCATTAAATAAATCTCATAGGACACATTCCATTTACTAACACTGTTTAAAACCAATAAGGACACAAAAAGCTATTAACAAAAGTCCTACCATTATCCTGTGATTTTGCCCAGAACACCCAGTGAAACTTAGTGTACTTCACTAATGAGGATGGAAATCCTGCTTGAGCCAAGCATCCAAACAAGCTCTTGGTATGTGACTAGTGCTAGATCTATATGAATCAAACTCGTGTCAACTGGAAAAAGAAACGATGGTGTCGATTCAATGTTAATCAAACTTGTTCCAGGAAATGAAGTTGACAGCTTAATCGAGAAAATAGAAACTAACTGATTCCACTCTTACCGTGTTGCTGCTTTGAGACGTTCAGTAATTAGAAACTAGCAAGCATGGTAATCTAATACAATTAAAACTGTGTTAGAAGGTCCTATACTCTTTGAGCTGGAAATCTATCAAGGAGATTCTTGAATCTACCTGATTACATTACAGAATTTATACTGTAAAATCGGTCCCTACGAACCGAAGTTAATCTAACCCAATCCGGACGAATGACAAAGGCCATATTCGTCCACACAACGCTTTATTGCTAACTGTTTTATTATCAGGAAAAAGAAGAGATGGAGATGGAGATGCCTTATTTCAGCTGCAGTCAGATTCATTACCACAAGCTCATGCTCAAACTACACAAGACATTCTATTCGCACGAGATCAAGAATCAAGAAAGCTCAAGAATTAAAGACAAAGACTTTCGTACAAACTCTGAAATACCAGATCTTCCTTCAAATATAGTCAATCTAATCAAAGGGAGATTGTTAGCAAGCTTTCAAGATGATGCAAAGTATGAGCATGTTGGTCAAGACACAAGATCGCAAGGTGGCAAAGACGATCAAGACGGAAGGATAAAGATTTAAAGATCTCGGACGCAAAGACGAAGTCAAAAGACAATGACAAAGGCTAAAGATCAAAGATCACAAAGCATAAAGGAACAAGCCTACAACGTAGACAGAGACAAAGATCACAAGAGCTTAACGACAAAAGCAATCTCATTGATCTCACGAAGGAGTGTCACAATGAACTCACTTCGGGGGAGATTGTTAGCCTCAGAATATTGAGTCGAACAATGGAAGTTCGTTCATTAATTATCTAACGTCTCGGTCATTAATTAATATACGTTGTAAATAAGCAAGGAGGGTAAACGGGCCTTAATGTAAGCAAAAACCGTCACGTGAATCGAGCGAAAAGCCCAAGTAAACCCGATGCCCCGACCCTAGAAAAACATAAAAGGCAAGTAAGCCTTTTAGTCTAGGTATAAATACCACTCTCCATGGATGGAGAGTGGGGTTGGTCATTTGTAAATTTTCATTTTTCAAGTAATCATCTCATTCTCTCTCTCTTTCTCTCTCTACTCTCTCTCTCTCTCTACAATTCTTTTCAACATCTTCTTCCTTAATTTCTTGTTCATAATTATGAAGTGTAAGTGGTTTCTTGGATCCGACAAACCCTAATTTATCCATCACTTTATTGTTACATGAATTAAAAAGAAAATTAAAACAATTAAAGTTTTTAAACATACCTTGATCCTTAATTCTTGAAACCTTAAATCACCAAATTGATCTTGAATAAAAAAAATCTTTTTTTCTCCTCTGCTCTTGGTTCGGCCGGTTTTTAAAAAAAATAGGGGTGAGGGGATTGTATTTATAGTGCAAAGAAAAAGATTTAAATAATTACCAAATATGAATCATAGTTGGACTAAATTTTTTTTCCCTTTTATCCGGCCGAACTTCACCCTTTTTATTTTATTTATTTATTATTTATATAAAAACCCTTTAATTTTGTTATTTTTATAAAAAACTTTTATTTAGTTAGACATCCTTCTAAATAAAACTAGTTTTAAATACCTAAAAAATAATTTCACTTCATACTTTATTTTTCCAACTTAATAATACTAAAACTTTACTAACTAAATTTCTAAACCAAATTTTTTCTATCCTCGCGAATTCCTATTATCTAAATACGTATACATACATATAAATACGTACACACATAATAATTTTTACACAATTCATTGTCCACTAAAATTTGGAACATAATGAAATATCCATAGCAACCATAATTTCAATCACCACGAGACGATCACGCTCAATGGATTTGTAACCAACTCACATAAGATCACATAAACACATAATTATTAAAACACATAATGAAGCTCAAGTCAATACTAACGGTTTGACTAACCTGCTCAAAGCACAGTTGTCACAGTATCCTCTCCTTAGGGAAATCTCGTCCCGAGATTTAACTAATAGGTTCAACATCATCATCAACAAACAATCGGATATACTTAGCTTTCATATGGTCCTCACGTTCCCTCGTAAACTTAGGGCCACACTTTGAATCTTATTTAACTTTCACGATCAGAAACCCACTGCTTACAACTTCGCTTGCCTATATAATGGTACAAATAGCAGCATACAACTCTAAGCAAAAATAACATCTAACTACATGAACATCGCCCGTCTTCAAGGAAAATTGTCAAAACCTTAAGTTGTGTAACAACGTCATTCATAACCTAACCCCGTAACTCATCAAATAAGAACTGTCTTAGAACTAAGTTATGAGTTGTTACAAAGCTCAATGTTTTTGAAGAATTAGCTCGAATTCGAGTTATTCAAAATATAACATTAACTAAACCACCTCAGAACAATCAAGGGTGCACTAAAGTCTGCCAATAACCCTATGTGTCCAACTTTACTTAGTACTTCCAATGATAGCTTGCTTAACAAGCAAGTGTGGATACTTCGTTTTTATGAAATCCTCATGACCTCGCTTTGAGTTCCAATGGACATAACTATCGGAATCCTACTACGTATCAAACTTTTAACCTTACGATCGATAATCCCAATAGGTTCTTCAACAAAACGAAAATTTTGTCTACCTTAATTTATTCTAAATGCACATGCAGATTTGTATCTGCTAAATACTTCTTTAAATTTGAAACACATCAAATACGCTACTAAATTATTGAGACAATCCAAATGCACTACATCTTTCCAAGACGACACTTCCAACATCACTTTATCACCAACTTCAACTCTAAATGTTTACGCATATTGCTAAACATAGCTTCTTTTGCAATTCTCTATCCGCTTTGATCTTCACCTTGATCGAGACTACACCTTTCGGTTTTCTCTTGTACCAACTCAGCCTAATCAAACTACTTTCTCCCACTCAGCCAACAAACATGTTACCTAACACTTCCTCTATACAAAACAACTGCTTTATATAGAGCGCATCAACACCCAATGATAACTATTATTATAGAAAACTCAGTTAAGGTAGACGAGTATCCTAATTACCACCAAAAAAAATCAATCACGCACGCTCTCAACATATCCTTCAAAGTCTGAATGGTAGCATACTTTGCTATCCATTAAGGATGAAAAGTCGTACGCATGTTTAAGCCGTTTCTCACGCCTTCTAATGTCTAACCAAAGCCTCGAAGTAAATCTTACCACCACGATTTTTAGATGATCACACATGCGACTCGCATGCCTTGTTACTATCTCATTTTAGTGTAAATCACACTAATCTCCATTTTAAAATCTTTACGTACTACCATTTAATGGCATTAAACCTTAGTCAGTCTATCGACAAATACCCAAATTCGTATCATACCCACTACTTTATCTTGGAAACCTTTTAAGAAAGTCCAAAGTTATTATATCCTACTTCCACTCGGGTATCTCTAGTAGTTACAATAAACCCGAAGGTCTTTGATGTTTCAACATTCACTTTTAAACAAGTCAAACAATTGCTAACATATGTAGCAATATCCTTCTCCATACATGGCCACCATACTTATCTCTAAGGTTATAGTACGTCTTATCCGCTCTTGAATGTACCAAGTACCTTGATGCATGAGCCTCGTCATACAAAATGTCCTTACATAACCTATTAATGGAACCCATAATAAATACAAACCACCCCTTCCTTCCTTTCCATTAGTTGGTCCAGGCCATGCGGCATTTTTGCTGTCGCGTTCTCTACCTAGCCTCTTTGCATGAGTACACAACCTAATTCTTGATTCGACACGTCGCAGTAAACTATAAACTCTTTGGATCTATCAAGCAATGACAATATTGGTACATTTCACAAATTGCCCTTCAACGTTTGAAAAGCTTCCTCTTGTTCCTTGGCCCACTCCTACTTCTTATTCTTCTGAGTCAGTGAAGTAAGGGGTTTAGCAATCTTAGAAAAATTTACTATGAAACGTCGGTAGTAACCTGCCAATCCTAAGAATGATCGTATCCCGGATGGCGTCTTAGGTACTTTTTAATTCTTCATTGCTTCTATCTTACTAGAGTCTACGTGAATATCATTGTTGTTAATCACGTGTCTGAGAAAACGCACTTCTTTTAGCCAGAATTCATACTTGGAAAACTGGGTAAACAACTTTTCCTTCTTCAGCGGCTCCAGCACCAACTTTAAATGAACCTCGTGATCCTCCTTATACTTCGAGTAGATCAAGATACCATCAATAAACAAAATGAAAGACTCGTCTAAATAACGGCTGCACACCTGTTTCTTAAGTCATTAAAACGCGCAGGAGCATTGGTTAATCCAAAAAGGACAAACCGAAACTCCAAATGTCCATACCGCAGTCCTAAAGGCATCTTTGAATAACTTCTTCATGCACTCTCCAACAGATAATAACCAAGAACGAAGATCTATCCAAGAGAATTAACTGCTGAAACCTTTAAACGGTCGAATATGTCGTCGTTCTGAGAGATTCATGGTGGTCATCTAGTTCACAACTTCTCGATAGTCTAGGCACATTTAAAATGAACCGTCCTTCTTCTTGACAACACAGGTGCTCCCTACAGAGAGTGACTTGATCGAATAAAACGTATATCAAACGAATCCTAAGGGTTATGAACTATCGAATAGAGCAACGGAATACAGAATCAAAGGCTAGAAACATCTTAAAGGATTTCAATAAGGAAATAGATGAGGATAAAATGTCATAAGAATCCTCAAAAAGAAGGATAGAATATATGTACCGATAGAAAACCACTGAGACAAAGAATCAACAAGCGTGACCACGACAACATAAACGCATAAACGAATACAATAACGTATCAGATTGATAAATGAAAAGATAGGATTCTTATACCAATAACCGACTTTACTCGAAAGAACCAACTAATAATGTTTTTATAAAAATCAATTTATAATAATAAAGAAAGTCGTTTTAAATTAAAAAAAATCGTCTTAAATATAATCTTTATAAAATTCATTTTAATCATGGTTGTCATAAAATCCAGAGACAGTCATTTAACAGTGTATCGCATCCCTATACCCATTTAAATACTTTCAAAATCCTTTTTATAATTATAAAATTTATCAAAAACAAGCATATAAAAAAAATTATTATCATATCTTATTCATAAATATTATCTAAAAGAAAATAGTTTTGTCAGTCAACCAATTATCATATTGTTTCAAAATTTATTGTAAACATAGTGACATTCACATAAAAGCGATGTCATAACATATTCATAAAAATCATTTCAAAAATATTTTTCCCCAAACACCATCAATTTATAGTTCAAAAGGGTTTTTATAATTCGACATCAAAATAAAATATGTTACTCAAACAAAGGACATCGTAATACCAAAAAGGATTGTAAAATACCGTAAAGACTCTAACACAATTTTATTGTTTGAAAGCGAAAGAAAGTACCGGGAACCATTTAGTCAGAATAACAGTGAAGCGAACACGCACAAGATAAATTCATACAAAGACATTACGAACCAAAAGGGAAGAACATGAAGACTCATCCGTACTTACCATCAAAAGAAAAACCATAGAAAAACATCGGTACTAACATGTCACAACATGTCACGAAAACCAAAGGATATATAAAGAACGGAGTAATGATCCGCACTAATATGTTAGGAACAATTAGTGCTTGAAAGAAAATTTTGATACTCGTACGAGTAATCAATGCAACAAAAGAACCAATTAAACGCACCAATATCCAAAGAAACAGATCCGAACAACCAATATACATCAAGACGCCGAATAAGAAAGATAGGACATCCTTACTAACATGGTACGAGCATGGGATGCTAAACTTAAAGTTAGAAATCCGAATGAAGTATTAAGTAAACGAAAACAAACCCAACAATCATAATAGTAGCAATAACAGGTATCCGGGGTATCCGCAAGCGATAGGTAGAAGGGAAACTTACTAACTATGCAACTATCTATATCCTAACCACACATAATATAACATCTTACACTATCACCTACCAAGCAAACACCGATCAATGCAATCATGGTCACAAGTCTACGTGTGTGACGCCTTTATAATTATGTTGGCCACCCATAATTATAAATGCATCCTTTTACACGTATACTTGTTTCCAGGAGTACATATCTCAATCAGTAAGAGTTGGTGGTATTTTTAAATAAAATGAAGCGAAAGTAAAGCAAGTTATGTAATATAATTCCGTATATAATACATATGAAATGAATAAGTATATAATTCCATATGGTGATTTATATAACAAAGACAAACAATCAAATAAATAATTGAGGTATATAATACTTTGCAAGTATTAGGTTAGAAAAATAATTGAAACAATATATTTCGACACGTGTTCGGAAATCACCAATTTAATTAATAAAAGTTTTTGTTATAAAAGTAACGTATGTTTTTAAAGTTACGAATTAGATAAATAACGTTTTCAAAGTTTTTATAAAAGTTATTATTTTATCTATTGGTCGGAAATTATAAAATAAAGTTTTTATAAAAGTATAGTTTTCGTTTATTTACCGGTGTATTATATCATTACAAATAAATAACCTTAAAACTATAAAATTTTGTCATTTTATCGGGTTTTTAAAATAATAGAAATCTGAGTGAAAATTACTAAGTATAGAAATTTTTATAAAATTTGGCATGACCTATTCGTTTATATGACGTTTCCCATTTTTATAAAACTCCACGTTTTCCACTCCATGTTGCAAAATACGCGCGTGTTTTTATATATATTTAAACTAGACAAATATAAGAAACAAAAATAAATAAAACCAAACACACCCTTATTAGGGGCTGCTGTCCCAAACGCACCCTTATGGGTGGTTAAACAACAAACCAAACGCACGTTAATCGTTGTTAAAACAGTGAACCAAACACCCCTATAAGCTGTGTTATCCACAGAACCAAACGCACCCGAAGGCTGTTAGAACCAAACACACCCTATGCTGTTAATCCCAGATCCAAACACCCCTAAAGGGTGTTAAACACATAAACAAACACACCCTTATTTCGCTATCAAACCAAAACAATAGCAAATAAGGCAAAAGAAAATAAACACAAACAACAAAACCATTATAAATTTGTTATTAGTTTTTATAAAAAGTTTAACCAACAAAACTTGGAAATTATGAGATGAAGGTGGTGGTGGTTTCGGTTGTGACGTGGCGGCGGGGATGGAGGCGTCGAGGTGGTGACAGCGGCCGTGCCGTGGAGATGGCGGCTGGTGGTGATGTATGCCGTGGTAGTGGCGTGGTGGAGGTGAGGGGGCTGCGAAGGTGATCGAGGAGACGAGTTGGTGAGGTGGTCAGTGGAGATGATGTTGTGGCAAGGATGGCAGTGGAGGCGGCATGGTGGATGTAGCGGAGGTGGTGGTGGTTCAGAGATGGTGACGAGATAAAGACGATGAGGGTGGTGGTGTTGTATCGTGGTGGAGTTGGTGACGTGGTGTTTCGATGGTGGTGTTCGCGGCGGCCATCGCCGGAATCTCGCCGGAATCTGTCCGAAAAAGGGGAGCGGCGCCAGAGAGGGGAAGAGGGAGGAAGTGTGTGCTAGGGTTATAAAATAAATGAGATGAAACCCTAAATCAATCATTTATATACTCAAAATTTTAAAATAAAAGTGGAAAGTGCTAGATAGATGAGGGCCAATGGTATAAATATTTCCATAAGGGCCAAAAGTGTAATCTTTTGTAAAATAATGATTCGGGGCTCGTTTAGGCTAGTAAACGGATGATTCAAAACATGAAACTTACGCCATTGCGTTTCAAATGATTTTTTTTATAAAAATGAGTATTTACATGACTAGTATTTTATAAATGTTTTTATAAAATGTATTTAAAATGTTTATTATTTATTTGTGTAGTCATTGGGTGTCACGGGCAAGCGTTGTCCGTAAAAATAAAACTTTGGCTCGAATATTCGCGTTTTTAACAAATGCTTTTGAATAAAATATTTAATAATTTATTAAATATTTTTATTTAATAAAAAGTGATAACTAAATATAAATTTAATTATTTTGGGTCGGTACGCGCTGCGTGCGGTGTTCAAAACTTTGCGAGGCCATTTTAGTCATTTTCTACTTGGTTTCGTGTCTCAGGTAAAACTGAAAAGTTGTCCGGAATGTCATTTTATGTCAAACGCTAGTATACTCCATTATTAATAATTTATTTTGGCGAGTCGTTTTTGATAGGTCAATTTAGGAATAACATATATCTTCTCGTTTTCAAGTCAAGTAAGTTTGAAAAATAAATTTGTACATGAAAAATATGTAATAATAGTTATGATTTATTATTAAAATAAGTTCCGGTAAATCGTTTTTATACGACAATAAAGGTCAAAAAGTCAAGTCGGACCCGAAAAGTCAAAGGGTAAAATAGTAATTTAAAGTTCTGAAAATTGCCGGTTGTGACTATTATCTCCCTGAAGAATCCGTCCCGGGATTCGAATTTTTGTTACCGATCAGGGTCTGCAACCAGGGCGGATTCCCCTATCCTCGGTAGGTATAAAGTCAGCCCATCCGTGTCACGAGAGTCTACTCGCTATCTCTACTCGCGGATGCATTGCCATACAGTTTACAACGTCCGTTTGTCCACTTGTATCGTGCGATGATCTATAACTAGAGTCCTTATTCACAACGCATATCATCCTTGTTGTTGCAGCTACCACATTCTCATTACACGTCCAATTCGTCGGCCCTTAGGTTTGGACCCCTCTGACATATAATCCATCAGAATAGGTATTTCAGAAAAATATCATTACAAGTTTTGTGATTGATATAAACGTGTTGTAAGGAAAGTCTCTTGATAGTGAAGACATCAAAGGAGAAAGTGTAGGCGCGTGGGTATGTCTGTATAAGGGTTTAAATGTTTAAGGGTAGGTCTAGTTTTTGATATTGTAAGGTTCGACGATTAATATTAGACGAGGCTAATGAATGTAAGTATTCAGCTTACCAAGGAAGTACGAGGATGAATCATGACTCAACTCAACGCAAGCAAACGATGCAAATAAAGTATAACCGAACGGCTCTAACTGCGACTTAATAATAGACGCGTCGTAAAACGAAAAATAATAATAATAAGGAAACGTTACACACAACGTTTAATAACGAAATAGACAACCATATATGTTTGTGCTTTAGTTTAGTCAACAAAATGTGTCTTTATGAACTTATTAAGTTTATGAAGATGTTACAACGTTCTTACGAAAAGTTACTATTTATAAAAAGTTTTTATTTTAGGAAAGTTTTTAGTTTTGGGACGTTAATAGCGCTTGTAAACATCGGGAATTTTCGAATTTAGTTATGACTATGTCAATCTTTGACTTTCTGGGTCTTGGCTTGACTTATTAAGAACGACATCTTAAATTCACGTTTCACGACTCGGACTCATAAGCCAATTTGATGTGAATGACATTCCTGGACAACTTTTCAGTTTTTTTTGCTCCGAGACTGGAAACGAAGCCGAAAAGGGCTATATAAACCGCACCGCAAACATTAATTCGAACAATATACAACGCGGACACACAAAAACAATTAAATTGTTTTTAGTTATCAGTATTTCTTTAATAAAATATTAAATAAATTATTCATCATTTTTAATTAAAAGCGTTTTTGAAAACGCGACTATTCGAGTTGAAATCCATTTTTATTTCGGACGGAGCGAAACCGGTTCACAAATTGAATAACAGATATTTTATTAAATGTTATAAAATATTTCTGAAATATTATCAAATGAAAATAAGATTTTTATCTAGAAAAATTATTTTTTTCCACCCAACAATGGCGCAAGTTTCGAGATTTGAATCATCCGTTAAGTCGCTCAAACGAGTCCCGAACCGTTTTTATAAAAACTATACCTAAAATGTTACACTCTTAACCCCTACACTATTTCAACTTGTCATTTTAATTTAAAAGTTTTAATATATATATCTAATTATATATATTTTATTTCATATACATACATATAACTACACACACTCTCACTAACTCTCTCTCTCTCACAATAATCCGGCCACCCGCCGGCCACCACCCACCGCCGGAAAACTTTTCCGGCGGGTTTTTCCGGCAAGACCAAAAAGACTCCCCACAACCCGATGTACTCGATCCCCACTACCACTCTCTCTCACGCGCCATTTTCCACCACCACCACTCACCCACCGAAACCACCACTATCGTCACCACCACTGCCCCACCTTCATAGGGTGCGTGTGGTTTGTATATACGCACCACGGGTGCGTTCGGTTGTCTGTGGTTATGGCACGACGGATAGGGTGCTGTTTGGGTTGTGTAGTTTAGCAACAAAAGGGTTTGTTTCGGTGACTAGCAACAAGGGTCGCGCGCTGGTTTATTGATAAACAGACGAGGGATGTTGTGTGTTTGGTTGGGTATAAAACACCTCGAAAGGGGGTGGTGGTTTCGAAGGAAAAACCACCATACGAGGGTGCGTTTTGGTTCGGGTTTAGCAACAAGGTGCGTCGGGTTGGGTGTATAGCACGCACAAGGGTGCGTTTGTTTGGTTTAACAGCCGGGTCGGGCATGGGTTTGGTTTAAAATGATGCACCGGGAGTGTTTGTTTTATTAAACCTTTAGGGTGCGTTGGGTTGGGTTATGAAACAAAAGGGTGCGTCGAGTTTGGCTGTTGGAACAGCGGGTCGGGTTGGTGGGTCTTGGGCCAGCGTGCACACGTCCGGGTTATAAAAACCCGGTGGGTTGCGTTGGGTGTCGGGGCAGCACCCACCCCACCCTTTGAGGTGGGTTTGGGTGTGCAGTCCACCCAAACAGGGTGTGTGTTGGTATGGTTATTAAAATCTACAACAGGGTTGGTTCGGTTGTTTGTGTGGGTTCACACCCTGAGCGATGAGTTGTAGTGTGTAGAACAAGAAAAGGGGTGCGTTTGATTTTGACTATTTATAACACCGCGGGGTGTTTGTTTGGCTGTCGAAAAGCCGGGACAGCCGAGGGGCTGTCGGGGTTGGGATAAAAATAATACAAGGGCGTGTTTGGTTTGTTTTGACAGCCACCCAAATAGGGTGCGTTTGGTTCGAGACAGCCGGGACAGCCGGGATGTCGGGTTCATTTGGTTTTGTAACACGGGAAACGGGTGCGTTTGAGTGTGGTGACACCGAAAGTTTGTAGTTTAACAACAAAAGGGTGTTGTTTCGGTGACTTAGCAACAAGGGTGCGCGTGGTTTATTGAAAAACAGTCGGGTTGTTTGGGTTGGTTTTGTTCTAAGCCGGGGTATGTTTGTTCGGCTATAATAACAGCCGGGGTCGGGCTGGGTTTAACACCAAGGGGTGTTTGTTTGTTTGTTTGGGACTATTAACACAAAAGGGCGTGTTTGGGTTGATTGGTAAAACAGCCGAGGGGCTGTTGGGTTGGCTGTCAAAAACAGCCGGGTTGTTTGGTTTGGCTCGGGACAGCCGGGGCAAGGGTTGTCGGGTCGGGAAAAGGGTTAACAACCACAAGGGTGCGTTTGGCTAGTTTCCACCAACAAGGGTGCGTTTGGATTTGAGTTTACTAAAAACAAGGGTGCGTTTGGCTTAACAGCCACGCACAAGGGTGCGTTTGGCTGTCCATCAGCCGGGGTGCGTCGAGTTGTGTGTTGACACCGAAATAAAGTGAGTTTGTTTAACACAAATATATAAATTGTTTCATTTAATCGATTTATATAATTTGTGATGAAAAGTATTATAACTTGCGCGGTCTAGTTAAAATATGAAATAAATATTAAAACGAGACTGATATTAATGTATAAGTGATATTATAAAATATACTAAGGGTTAAGGTTTAAAGACGCGCAAGTGGATTTCTCATCACATGTATATATGACTGCATACATATAAAAATATGTATGATTTCGTGGTAACGATGTACGCATCGTTGATCGTATTTAATACGTGTATTATAATCGAACGACATAATTATAGGTCGTAGTCGAGATCGTTGCAGATTCAGTTGTGATTTAATTGGATTAATTGATCGTGGTCTTTAATCAATGTGAGTTCATAGCCTCGCTTTTCAATCTTTTGAATGTTTTATAACCCGCGAGGGGGATACATGCTTGTCTACAAAATCTTATATTTGGTTATCTTATAACAATGTGATTGTTTTAAAGGATTTTGTGAGTTTATAGCCCCATGTTTTACTGGTTTTACATATATTTTTGGGGTGAGAACATGCTTGTTTACAAATGCATTTACAGGATTGTTTACAAATTGGTTTACATACTTATTTGCATAGCTCGCTATGGGATACATTATTTGACTTCATTTTTGGTCACAAATGCATACTTTACATTTGAAATGATTTCGGATTAGCTTAGGCTGATTGAACTGATAGCAATAAAATTACTGCCCGGGTGTTCTTGGAGGGGACACCGGTAACGGGAGTACATATTTTTACATTACTGCCCGGGTGTTCTTGGAGGGGACACCGGTAACGGGAGTATATACGCATTACATTACTGCCCGGGTGTTCTTGGAGGGGACACCGGTAACGGGAGTATATATACGCATTATTTGTATCACTGCCCAAATTAGGGTACATACAAGTCTACGTCACAGCGTCATGAACTGTAAATCACTTGGAGGGTGAGCGCGAATGTTATGAAATAGATCTATTCGGGTGTGGATCCCTGTTCGGGTGATTAGCGATCACTTGGTAAACGAACATTATAGCGTGATGTCCACGTGAATGATATAAAATAGATCTATTCGGGATTGACAACCCCCGTTCGGGTGACTAGCTATCACTGGGAACGAACGTTATAACATGTCGGATTATATCGTTGGGACCTTCGGGCCTCCCCAACATGGCACGAAATTTATATAGTGCGGGCACGGAATTTATATAGTGCGGGCAATGTCACGGAATTTATATAGTGACTCAATTTTGTTCATAAAATGTGTTATGCATTCTTTATAAATCTTTGGGATAAGATTGGTACTTTTGGTGACATAAAATGTGTCATGCATTCTTTATAAATCTTTGAGATTTTTACATGGTACTGTGATGATACAGTGGATTACATTTATATTTAAACTAATCTATGAACTCACCAACTTTAATGTTGACACTTTTAAGCATGTTTTTCTCAGGTGAATTAGATGCTTGGACTATTTGATGTGCATTGGAGTCTATACATACAAGCTTTTCAATTGTGATGCAAATTATGGGACAAGTGTATTATTAAATTCAGATTTTGATTAAATCAACAATGTAAATTTTCAAACGACACCTAGAGGTCGTTCTCTTGTATCTTGTGCTATTGTATTATGAAGTAACGCTCCCGGACATATTTCCGCTGCGTCACATTTTTGGGGGTGTTACAATTTCATTGTCACTAAAATGTGAACATAATGAAATATCCATAGCAACCATAATTTCAATCACCACGAGATGATCACGCTCAATGGATTTGTAACCAACTCACATAAGCTCACATAAACACATAATTATTAAAACACATAATGAAGCTCAAGTCAATACCAACGGTTTGACTAACCTGCTCAAAGCATAGTTGTCACAATATTAACCCATTTTGTATAGTTATTGCAAAGAATTGTTACTTAATCGTTTATATTTGAGAATTGCAGTAATTATGGAGTAATTGGTGAAAGATAGCAAAAGGCGCGCATTCTGGAGCTTAAATGAAGATATTTTGAAGATTACTATTCTGATGACCAATACGCCGTATCCATCAAGAAGATACGGCGTATCCGTGCCTGCATTCACCAAACGACCACAAAGGAATAAAGATCAATACGCCGTATCCGGAGGACTCAATACGCCGTATTCAAGATATGGAATCAACATAATATTCGAGAAGATATCAAACGTGGTCCCTACTCCAAGAAACCCCTAATACGCCGTATCCAACTCCTTGGATACGCCGTATCAAACCATCTTCAGACCCTATAAAAAACAAAACAACCAAAAAACAAGTTAAGCGTACTAAATCATATTCTCGAAAACCTAAACCACAAAAAGTCTATTTTTAGAAGCGAAAAGAGCATAAAGGTCGAGCAATGTATTCAATTCATATGAGACAATCGTGTAATTCCAATATACTTTTTGTAATCGTTTAGTTTTTGTATCATTTCTTAACTCAGTTATGTTACCTGGCAAAATTATTACACTAGTATATTATTATGATGTTGAATGCAATACCAATTCGTTTATAAACCATTATTAGAAGATCTGAAGTGTTTGGTAATTTGTTTATATCTATTTCTTGAATTATCGTTGTATGCTTGTTTATGTTTATCAATTTATACTTTTGTATTACGAGCTTTTAATATGCGATCACAATCATTCAACTGGATCTATAAAATTGACCAAGAGGGGATACTAGAGTCCGGGATAGCTCTCCATAAAGTAAAATTTATACAACTAGAATAATTAGTTATCACAAGTATTGTTCCTTCTAAGTCCGTGTCTATGAAACGCTTTTCTGGCTTAACTAGTTAATAGGATATTACCGATGGTTTATTGATCGTGTTGACAAGCATTGACCTAGAAAATTTAACAAATAACGTTCCTGATTACCATGTATATTTGGACAAGTGGACTACTTAGTGTAAAATATTTCCATTAAGTGCGGTAAGTGGGTAAAGTCTCAATAAGCTAGGGATTTTTAAAAAGATCACCATTGCTTTAATCCCTAAGATAGATTATAATCAGCAAATAAGGATGCTTTATGCGGATTCTTTAATTGTGACAGAATTAATGTGTCTAGGTCTTAGGAAGATGTAACGCCTAAGTCTTAAGAATGATATGCCACCGGGGACCACGAGAGAAAAATACATTGCACTTAAATAACAAACCAAACGTAATAATAATTAATAATGAAATATAGTTTTTATATACGGATCGACACGCGCTTTTAACTTTATGTTAAATAGCTTGCTAGGGTAACATGACCTGAATTGATTATAGTCAGCAACAAAACCATGCCAATCTCTCAGGCTGAAAACTCCTTTTTTCCCATTAGAATTAGGATTTAGACTGACATAGGTTTAACAAAGGATTAGATTAGAATAGAATTAACTTAGATTAGACAACTAAGATATTAATTAAATTGATAGATTTAATCTCACTCTCATTGATTTGACACTTAACTAACCACAAACTACTACCTGATCGGGTACACTGCCCGTTTAAATGTGTCATTCCTTGGTTGAGTCGGCAAAATATAAAATATAAAACTACATCAATACATAAATAACACCTACAGTACAACACATCATTGTCACAAAAACCTTTTTTTGAATTTGACCTTTTAAATCCGCATTCTTCATAGACTTAGAATTCATTGAGCGGATCAAAGAGATCATATGTTCTTATCCAAATGCACGGTCTTTTTAATCGAATCAAATGATCTTTGTAAATCTTTTTCAAATGCTCAATTTCTTCATGTAAAAGTTCATTTTCAGAGAGTAATTTTGCCACACTATGCTCCAACTCAATGTTTATGGTTTCAATCTCATCAATATCTTGTTTAACTTTTTCTTCCTTGTCATTTTCTCTCTTAGAAATAGATATGTTCCTTCAACTTAACTAATGGTAGTGTCTTTAGCTTGTAGCTGAGCTTTCAAATCGTTATTTTCAAAATATTTTTAATTTCAATGAGCATTTTGATTATTACAAGAATTTTCTTATTTTAAAAATTTCTTGATTGAGTTGCATTGTCAACTCAAGAGAAATGCAATGTTTTTCAAGTTGTGAGTAACTTTTCAAAAGTTCATTATACGCATTTTGTTTTTTCAAAAGCTCAGCATCAAGATCGGAACACTTATCACAAGATTCACTACTTTGCATTTCTAAATTCACAAAATCACCAACAACAATAATAGAATTCATAACAGTAAGCATAACATCCTAAGACATGATTTGGTGTAAGAGTCGATCATTGTCAAGAAAAAGTTCTTTCTTATGAATTTCAAAACACTGTTTGTCGACAGAACACTGTTGAACAACAGGTTCCATCTGGTTAAAAACTGTTTGTACTTCCGTTACCTTATTTAGATGATCTTTATCAAAAACATTGAATATGTCTTTTAAGGTCTTTAAAAATGGAATAATTTCATTTAGAAAAACAGCTTTAGTGTGTTCAAACCCCCATTCCCCTTCTGTAATAGCATCAAGTGTAATCCGCTTTATCATCATGGTGTCAAACTTGCCAAGATGGTATTTAAGCTTTTTAAGGCCTGTATTTACCAGGCTTACCTTAGGAAGTTCCCTAGGAGCCTTAATTTTGACAGGTGAAATATCAATTGAGGTCCAGTATTAGGAGTAAAGGATTTTAACCAAAAAGCTTGTTCTGCAGACAATTCTTGTTGTGAACAAATGTATTACCAAAAACTTAACAATCGATTTTAGCATCACATAATTAATTAGAGTAGAATTATTTTTTTTCTTTTTGAAATGGAGAACCATTTTGTTGTTGCAAAGCATTTTAGATCGACTTACTACTTTCCAAAAATCAATGGCTCTTCATCATTAATCACCGGAATAACAGGCATGTTTACTAGATATTACACTACCATTCATAAACAAGTTTTGGCTTTTAATCCTCAGCTTCCCTGAGATAAAATGGATTTTATAAACCAAGAGCTTGTTTTGAGTGTCATCATAAAAAACTTGTGCTTTTTAAACATGTGCATTGGTTTTGACATAATTGACCCACTTTATAAACAATTTTAGTCCAGTTCCTTTTTTTATATATTTTTTACTATTTTTCTAATTTTTTATTTAGTTTTTTTTTGTTTATTTTTATTATTTTTATTTTTTTTATTTTGTTTATTTTTTATGAGAAATGGTTAATAAATTAAATTTTTATTATTATTGTTTTTTATGTTTTTTGTTTTTTTTTATTTTTTGTTTTATTTATTTATTTTGTTTTTAAATTTTTTTAATTTTATATTTTTTTTTAATATTTTTTATATTTTTTTTTTTAATCTATATTTTTTAATATTTTTAATGTTTTAAATATTTTTTTTTTTCGTTTTTATATTTTTTTATTTTATTTTTTTATTTTTTATTGTTTTTTTTATTTTTTTATTTTTTATTTTTTATTTTTTATTGTATTTTTTTTTTTTTTTTTTTTTTTATTTTTTTTTTTTTTTTTTATTATTTTCATATTATTTTTTGCCTATATTTTATTATTTTATTATTTTTTTTTATTTTTTTTTTTTTTTTTTTTTTTTTTTTTATTTTATTTTTTTTTTTTTTTTTTATTTTTTTTTTTTTTTTTTTTTATTTTTTTATTTTTTTTTTTTTTTTTTTATTTTTTGTTTTTTTTTTTTTTTTATTTTTCTTTTTTTTTTTTTTTTTATATGTTTAATTTTTTTATACTTTTTATTTATTTTTATTTTTTTTTATGTGGTTATTTTTTTTTTTTTAATTTTATTTTTTTTTTTTTTTTTATATTTCATTATTTTTTTTTTTTTCACAGGACAAGCAGCATGTTGACTAGATATAACACTACCATCATACAAGGTCTTCTTAATCCGCTGAGCTTTCTTGAGATAAAACGGATTTTGATAACCAAGAGCTTGTTTGTGAGTGTCATCATAAAAAACTTGTGTCTTTGTTAACATATGCACTGTTTGAGCAGATTGACCCACTTTGTAAACAATATTATCTAATTCCTCAATCTTATTTTCTAAATCAATTTCTTTATCTATATACTTATTTTCCTTTTCTTTGGATTCATTTTTAAAGACAGTAAATGTTTGCAATAAGGATTCCTTTTCTTTGATTTGATTTGAAAGATTTTATTCAAGTGAGTCAATTTGCTGCTTAAGTGCAAGTTTTTCTTAATCATATCATCCATTTGAGAATCAATCATTTTTTCATGTGTGCTTAAATCAATATTAAGACGTTGTTCAAAAGTTTTGACTCGTTCTTTACATCTCTCAAGCTCAGCGGTTAAGGATTCATTATTCTTTTCTTGATTAGCTTTTTCCCAATTATTTACATGATTAATCATTTGTTCTGACATTTGTTCAATCACAGATAAAATCATTAAGTCTTGTTGTCCATACAAATTAGTATCTTGAACAGCTGCCTGTTGCATTTCTTGCAGATATTAAGAGTACGGAATGATATTGCTATCACTTGTTATCTCATTATCTATAAAATCAGCAACGGGTGTTTGCTCAAAACCCTGCATTGCATGCACACCTTGATTATCCATATCAGTATGATAGGGTTCAAAATCAGGTACCTCTAAGATAACGTCTGAACCATAATTGGAAAGATTAGCCATCAGAACCGCCTTTGCATTAGAGACATCATCACAGTCGGAATCATAAGCATCAAGATCCTTAGTCTGGAAAGAAGTAGCGCTTGGAATGGTTGTCTAAGCAGCTTAACCATCTGGAATGCCTAGATTTGCAAGAAATGCTAGTTGTTCTTCATCTAAAATTTGTCCAGCTTCCTGTGCTTTAGCCAAGATTGCCTTTTCCTTAAACCATGCAGCATTCCTAGGCCTTTTCGGCTGAGTGCATTGCCTAGCCCTGTGACCTCCACCTTGACAATTATAACATTTAACCACCCTTCCCCGCCCTCCTACATTATTTCCCCCAGAACTAGTAGCATTAACCTTATAACTATTACCAGCATAACTTTATCCTTGCCTCCCTTGAACTTGTTGCATCGTCACCCTGCCGTCTTGAATAGTGGCTTGGTTCCTCGGATTAGAGGAAGTTCTAAGTTGATTGTTGGTTGAAGGGAACCTTGAAGAAGCTATAGGTGTGAGAAAATCCATTGCCTTATTAAGACAGACATTTGGATCATCTCCTTGATTAAACACAGGAACAGTGAGTCCATTTGAGGGAACTCTTTCAATGGTTGTGTTGAAGGTTGAGGTGAGTTGTAAGCAATTTGTTGAACAGATGAGGTTTGATGAGACTGATATTGTTGTGATGGTGGAACAGGTGAATGACCGATTTATGGTTGTGATGGATGAGGTGGTGGATACATTGGTGAGTATGGTTGAGGAGAGTGAACTTGTGGAACCATGTATGTTTGT